>VXBQ01028278.1:566103-693593 GCA_013400175.1 Phainopepla nitens | reverse complement strand
CCCCCCGTGAGCTGGGTTGGACACACAGAGCTGTTGGAATTGCCTGTGGGACAAAGGGAGGGAAGGCATGAAGGTGGCGTCAGGTGTGAAATGGGATCCCAAGGCAGGAATTAAAGAATTAAAGAGCCACTGATGATGTCTATAGGCCTCCCTGCTCCCCTCCAAGGATTTTAGACCTGTACTAGTAAAAGTAGAAAGGGAATTCTGATAGGTTCTTTGGTATATATATTTTTATTATTGTTGTTGTTGTTATTTTTGTTTTGTTGTTTTACTCAAAAGAGGGGAAGGGAAAGTTAGAAGAGAATGCAGAAGAAAGGAAACTAAACCACGTAAATTCAATGAATGTGTTTCTTTTCCTCCTGTGGAGCAAAAGCACAGAAGGTTGCTGGCTCTCAGCCCACATGTGCCCTCCTCTCCCTGAGAGGCCCCCCAGCTTTACCCTGGTGGGTTTCCTTCTGTAGGAGCACAGGGAGGGCAGTGCTCCCTGCAGGAATGAGAGCTGTGATCCTGCTTAGGATCGACTTTAACTGAGGAACAGGGACCTGCAGCTGCAATTCCCCCGGGCAAGTGCCCATCTGTGCATGTCAAAGCTGCTGTGGGTGCCTTTCCCTCCTTGTCCCAGAACTCCAATGCAAGGAACCAGAGAATTCACACTCTCCACTCTGCTAAAATGCCTGTGGTTTGATTCCTTTCCTTTGTAATAAACTGTGCCCACCACAGCGTATATTCTTTTAAATAACATTTTAAAATATTTTCCGGTAAATTAAAGTGATGACATGTTTGTAGGGCTCATTGTTAATTTCATTTCCTTTGGCTCAGCCAGCCAGATAAAATGCAATGTTATTAATCTTTGTTTAAAAGAAGATCCTTTGCCGAACAGTAATAAATGATCTTGATAGATTTGTCAGGAAAATGAATGATAATCATTTGCAGATAGACACAAGCGTAGTATGGAAGATTAATAAGAAAATATGTATTGGCATCATTAATAACATCTGCTGCCAATGCACTTGGATATTGGTTACAGCCTGAGAGCAATGTGTTCTTGTTAGGACACCACAACTCATCCCCTGCTGCCACAACCAGCCTGCACAGTGCTCCTGTTCAGCTGGAGTTTCATTTTTTGATTGATTTGGTTTTGTTGGTTTTTTTTCAGCTAATTACATTTTTTTTTCCTAGAAAACACAAGCAAAGGTCAAGCTGTTTTGAGACAAGTTTGCTTTATTTCAATAAAACCTCTCAGACTTCCCCTCCTCAATCATTCTTTTCTCTTTTGTTTCATTTCAGTGCTTCAAAGCAGAGTAGTGAAGTCAAATAAGTTTACCAATGAAATGTGTTCCTCCTGGGGGAGCACAGCTGGCTGCATCTGGCAGTGTGGGTGTCTCCACTCAAGGCCAAGCTCAGAGATGCAGTCACAGCTCTCAAAGTGCATTATTTTGTTTAACCAACATCAGCATCATCATTTTAAAGGAAAAGTTGCCTTCAAGGATCCGTGGGGTGAGATGGGAAGAACTCATTACATAACCAAAGATCAAAAATATTTTGTCATTAAGAAAAAAAAAAAGGGCTTAGTAAAATTCATTTCTACTCTCTGAAAAACTGAAGGGTTCTTGGGGGAAAAAAATAATCTCAAATGTTTAAAAGAACTCTCCCAATTTTTTTCTCATCCTGCCTGATGTTGCTTTCCAATGCTTTAAGGGGATGTGTCGTCCAAAAAAGCCAATAAAGCCATTGAGCTGAGAGCTGCTGAGGGTCTCTGTGTCCCAGGGTGAGGAGGTGAGAGCCCTGGTATTTCTAAATGCACTAAAAATGTACCTGTTATTATTACACGTTTGCCAGTTATTAATCACTGCTGGTAACTTGATTTTCTCTAAATGTTTTGAGGCACCCTCTGATCTGGGCACTGCCTGCTTGAAGCTGAATATTGGAAAGGCAAGACCAGCTCTGTGCTGTGTGCCTATTCCGGAGGTATGGATGGCAGCTCAGGGCACTGAGAGCTCCCTTGTTCAAAGGAAATCTGCTTTTTCCTCTTAGAACGAGCAAATGCTTTTAGTGACCTGCATGAGGCCAGCACAGACCCCGTTCAGCTCCATCCAAACTGAGGATAAGCAGGGAAATCATAGCCCAACTTTCCTGTGCCTGGTGGAAACAGGGCCTTGTCTCTTCCCTCCTTGCTGACTCATTTTCTTCTTCATTTTCTTCATCTTTATGGTGCTGTGCTTCTCTGAGTGCCCTCACCTCCCCACGCCCATGGTGGCTTGGACCTGCCCTTTGGATGCAGGGTCACATCCCTGTGGGCATTTTCAGCCTTTTCCAGGCACAGATGTTCACAGTGGGTGCTGCTGTCTCTTTGTGGTTTCAGAGATTTGGGCTGTGCCACCTTATGTGGTGGCACCAAGATGGGTCAGGAAAGCCCAAACTTGCTCAGGAAAGTGAGATCCTGATCCAGGCCCAAGGAAGGATATTTCACTTCAGGTCACTGTGGTCCCAGGGAGCACTCTGAGTGTCAGAGCAGGACAGATCACCACAATAACACACAGTCAGGACTGGCTTGGTTACTCAGGCACCTTTATTGCTGGAAGTGCTGTTAAAGGGCAGCATCAGCCCTGTGAGCAAGCAGACTCAGGCTGGTGTAAGCCCAGCACTTGTGCAGCAGAGGGGGCAGGATGGGGGGCTCGGGGAGCAGGAAGAAGCCTCCTGTACGCAGTGCTGATGCCAACGAGGGGTGGGGTGGTATGGGAGGGGTCTCACAGAGGTTGTGGGAGGCTGTGGCAGGGGTCTCACAGGTTGCGGGGAGGCTGTTGGAGCCAGAGTTGTCACTGCTGAGTTAATTCAGTGGTCCCCAACTGATCTCATCTGAATTTCGGCCATATAAAAAATGACAGCTAGTGTTTAAGTCTCCTTCCCCACACCACTGTAAACCAGAACTCCTTCCCCTAAGCACAGCAGTGCAAAGTCAGCCCTGACAGACCCCAGCTATTCCACAGCTGGGCTTTCCAAAGCCTTTGCTCCTTGCTGGGCTCAGCTCTGCACCCTTAAACTTGACCCCAAACCTCTGACTTGTCCCACGTGCTGTCCCACACATCCCCTGCATCCCACATGTGACCAGTGCTGAGTTTTGGTCACCTCTCATGGAGAAACTGAGCCCCACAGTCATTCCCAGCAAGCAGTGCCTGCAGGGAAGGCTGTGCCATGTTCCAGCGCCTCAGGAGCTCTGTCACCCAATGCTCCCAGCTTGGACAGGAAGGTGAGAGCAAACAAAGCCATTCCTGACCCCAGCTCAGGCAAAATACGCCCACAGGAAGACGTTGATGGTCACCAGGAGAATGGCATTCACGTTGCACACAGCCCTCCACAGGGGCTCCTCCTGGGTGCTGGTGAGCCTGTGCTCCAGGGCAGCTCTCTCCTCCTGGGACAGGGTGGGCGTGGGGCCGGTCTGCAGACCACAGAGCCACAAGAACACCGTTTTCCAGCAGGGACGTTTGGCTGCTGCGAGAGAGGGGCAAAAACACGGCTGCTGGAATCGACTGGGACTCTTCCCTCCCTTCTCCCAATCGTTTGGAGGTGCATTGGCCAGTCTGGAGTGGGGCTTGAGAGGCCCCTTCCGTGGGAGATGCAAGATGATGGAAAGAAAGGAAAAGGAAAATGAAAAGGGAGAGGGGAAAAAGAAAAGGAAAAGGGAGAGGGGAAAAGGAAAAGGGAGAGGAAAAGGGAGAGGAAGAGGAAAAGGAAAAGGAAAAGGAAAAGAAAAAGAAAAGGAAAAGGAAAAGGAACAGGAAAAGGAAAAGGAAAAGGAAAAGGAAAAGGAAAAGGAAAAGGAAAAGGAAAAGGAAAAGGAAAAGGAAAAGGAAAAGGAAAAGGAAAAGGAAAAGGAAAAGGAAGTTTCTCCCTAGACCATGTGCAGCACCGTCTCGTTGCAGTCAGTTGATTGCACCACTCACTCATTAATTAACAAAACTCTTCCCCCTCCTCCCCAACGCAGATTTAATCCACTTTTAAAACTTCCTGAGAGCACGATGATCCATTTAGTGATATCCCAGCTTGTTTGTTACACATGTGAAGTTATGCCAGGTGAAGTGTGTGTTTTAATTGTCAGTCCTGTGCTGTGTGTATTTCATTCGCTGTTCTTTCCAAATATAAACTTTTTTTTTGAAATGCAGGATGTTCTAGGGCCTTGGAAAAAAGGTGTTACCCAGAAAAAAAAAACCTCATTAAACTGTCAGCTGCTGTGTTTCACATTTCCTTCCTCATCTCTGCTAATTACTAAGATATTTGTTTCTAAAAATCTGAGCTAGTGAAGTGAACTAGGAATTAATAAGAAATAAGAAATAATGCTGAATAACTGCATCCAACTTAAACCCAAATTTACTCTATTGGGAAAGAAAAAAAAATAAGGGATTTTTTAGATGTTCACTTCTGTTTAACTTGGCTGTTATTGGTTCCACTGTTCTTTGGACTGAGCAGCACATGGAAGAAGTGAAAAATCTTGTGTGTGTCTTTATTCTGAGGTTCCTGCTCTGTAACCTTTGAAGGTTAAGCTCAAAACCAGAAAGCTGCATTTTTTAATAGATTTGCAGAATAAAGCTCTGTCCACTCTGAAAAGAACTTGCCTATGTAGCATCTCCTGCTACTGTTCTGTCTCCTGACAACTCTTTCAGTTCACTTTGCTCTGCCTTCCTTCCTATTAAATACCTCTGGCAAGACACAGAGCTATTTAAGGTCTGAGTTTTAACCATGGCTTACATCCTAAGAGCAGATGAAAAGATCCTGTTGGCATCATGGAAATGAGAAAAGTGAGGCCTCTGGGTTCATTCTAGGGCATCTACAAAGTGCACATGTCTGCTCCCAGGGCCCCTTAGTCCCCTCAGGCTCTGCTGCTATTTTGGTGCTCTTTTTTTTCAGGAATGGCAACTCTCTGAGCCATTCAGAGGGATGTGACATCCAGGTATGTTGGGAGGACCAAGAACCACAACACTTTCATTTGTCACATCCTTAAAACTGTGAATACAAACCCCAGCTCCAGCAAATGCACCAGGTGGCCCCTCATGAACTTTAGGGATTTGCATGGGACCCTGGCTGTGTGTTTGTTCACAGACAGACCCCACCTGCTTCCTCCTTTTCTCCTGAAGCTGCACTTTCCACCAGCTCCTTCTCTCTGTACTCTGGGTTGGTCTCTGCTGCTTCACTCTCACAGTCTTTCAGGTTTATGGGAGCTGCTCTTTTGTCCCTGCTCCACCACGTGAGGCCATCCAGCTGCAGAGTGGAACAGAGAGAAACTGGTCCCACAGTCTGTCCCAGTGTGGCACCCAGACATCTCCCTCCTTGGGGGGCACAAGTCCAAGGTGATGCTGAGTGCTCTTTGGGCTGATCTCCCACTTTCCCTCCCTTCCTTCCTGCACAGGTGCCCACACCCTGGGTAAGAAGGTTGGCACCATCCAGCTGGAGTTGGAAAACTGAGAAAAAATGTGAAATAATCTGGTTTCTCTCCTTCCATTTTTAAAAATAACTTGTTCCATCCCTTTCTCTGAGAAGTAACCCTTTAGTAGACATTGGAGAAGCAGCTTCCTATTTGCAAGGCTCTTGTGATTGATCTGAAATAATGATAGTCTGCATCCAGAATGGCAGCCCTCCAACAGGGAAGGGTAATAAAGTCAAATAAATAACAATAAACCAAAAAAGAAGCCAAGATACCCTCTCTGGATACAGTCAGTCACAGACAGCTGTTGTGCCCTCAGAAGAATTTTTTAAATTCCAGATTTCTCTGATGGGCCAGTACAAGCCATTGCCTGTCTGCAGAAAGCCACAAAGGACGATCAGTCTGCTTTGCAAATGCCCAAGTTCTGAAACTCTAATCCTAGAGCAAGCCTGAAAGTCTTCTCCCTGGAACACAGGGAGTGCCCAGGAGTCATCAATCTTGCAAACCTCGGTGGCCCTTTGGCAGTGTGGGGTGTCACACACCCCAGGGGCTCAGGGATTTGGGGCTAAGCCAGGCCTGCTGCTGCTGCTGTGACCGTGGCATGCCCAGGATCTCAGTGGCTCCTCCTGACCCCTGCCCTGGCCGGGCCAGGCAGCAGGGACAGGCTCATCCATCCCTCCCAAACGCAGCTGCCAGGTGCCTCCCCCCCAGCCCACGCTGCCTGGGTTGGCAGAGGGGCACAAGGGGACAGTGCAAAGGTGCAGTGGTGACAACAGGGCAGGAAAAGTCCCACACATGCCCCAGGAGCAGCTGCCTCCCTGCTCTGCCCAAATGGAAATGAACTTCCCCAATGGGTCACTCACAAAGTAAGATGAGTTTAATTTTTGAATTTTGCACACACAAATCCAGGCAGAAGCTTCCAGCTGACACCGAATGTTGCATAATTTCCAGAAGATTTATAGCTTTATTTAAATCATTTTCAACCAAGATGAGCATTGGGCAGGGCTAATCTTTCTTGTCATGAAGTGCTAAATTGCTTTGATTTGATGATCCTCATCTTTCTCAGGGATTCTTTTTTTTTTTTTTATTCACTTAGGAAATGTCACTGGGACATAGCAAAGTTTCAGGGTACTAAAGGATTTCCAAAACTTTTTTTCCTTTTCTCTCCGCTTCTCATGTGTCACTGAACCACTGTCTCTGCGCATTGCAGCAAAATCTTCAAGGGCTGGGGTGTACCTGAGGCCTGGACTCCACCAGAGGGAAGCAATTCCCAATGGGAAGCAGCATAGGGCACCATCCCACTGACCCAGCCAGGAGCTGGTGCCTCTGCCATGGCCAGCAAAGCAAACCATCCCCCTAGAGAGCTCCTGGTGGAGCATCCCCCAGCGCTCCAGCTTGGAGCTCTGCTGGTTTGGGCTGGCTGCATTCCCTGAGATCCCCCTGTCTCCTCTTTGCCACGGGTGTGGGGCAGAGCAGCAGCTCTGTGTGGCCAGAGAGGCCTCCACAGGGCTGGCTGTGCTTGCCTGGCACAGCCTCCCAAAGGGATGGGGAAGGGAGGCAGATGGTGGCAGTGTCTTGGGTGCCTGGAGAAAGCAGGAAGATACTTAACTAAGGTTTGCCTACAGGGGAGCTGTGTTGGCTTTACTGACTGGGACCTTGGAAATGCTGCCTGGGGCCACCATGTCCAAGGGCAGGGGAGCAGGAGGGAGCCTTTCCTGGGTCCTGGGGAGCCCTGTGGCTCTGCTCCCATCTGCAGGGTCACCCCTGGGCACTGCTGGGGGAGCCCTGTGTCCCCCCTTAGTTTGCTCCTGTCAGCATCCACAGAGCTGAGCATGTCTGGCTCTCAGTGCCACCAAGTGATGCTGTGGAGCTCCAGCTGCAGCACCTCAGAGCTCCCAGGGTGGGCCCAGGCCAGCCCAGGTGGGCTTGGTGCTCCTCCTAAGCTGTGCACCAAGTGGAGCCACTGAAGCCAGCCCTCAAGGCGCAGGGAAAACATCCCAACCCCAGAGTACAGCGGGTGGAACTGCCAATCCATCAGCCTGTCTGGGTGAGCCCTGGCCCCTGGGGAGCTGACCTGCTGGTGCAGAGTTCTGTGCTTTGTGGGCTGTTCCCCTCCCTTGTCTCCCTCACAGTCTCCTTGGGCAAGGGAGTTTGCAAGAACTCAGCAAAGTTTTTCTTTTGTTGTTTGTAAACTAGAATAAATCCTTCTGTTCCAAAATGCCATCTGGCACCTGACAGTTGTGTTTCAGCTTCACAGTCTCAAATTTAATTGTAAGCTCTTTTGCAGGGTTTTCAAGGACGGCGTGACACAATATGGACTACCTACAATGAAGACATATGAACTCTGGAGCATACCAAACAAATTCCTTGCATACTTGTTTTCCAGCACAGCATCAATCACCACAGGGATGGGAGAGTGTCCAAAACAGCAGGAGAAAATGCTACAGCTTGCAGTTCTCAGATTGTAATTCATTTAAAGCCAGGAACATTAGCTGTACCACTCTAACATCAGATACAAATCTCTTTTCTCCTTTTGCCCATTTACTATCTCAAAAGCATTCAGATTCAATATTTAAAGTTGTCCAGTGTAGATCCTCAGCTGGTGCAAAGCTACATAACTGTGCTCAACAGCTGTTCCTGGTCTTTGAAGGCAATGGAACTGTGGTGATTTACATCTGCTGAGGTATGATCTATCACTGTATTTCCTTGGCTTTGTCTTTGCCAGCTTGTTTTTCTACTCTTTTTGCTTGACAAAACAAATTACACAATTCCTAGCTCTTGTACTGTGTCTTTCATCATTCCATCCCCAAGTACTGCAGTTAAGGATGAGCAGAACCAGCCCCACACGAGTCTTAGGGGAGGAATACCCGAGGGTCAGGAAGGGAATTGATCAATCAGGAGGCACCAGAGCTCAGAGATCCTCATGCAGGACACCCAGCACAGTGTCCCTCTCCCAGCACTGGCACAGGGACATTCAGGCTCTTCACCACAGGTTTGCCCACTTGCATGCTGAGTAAATACTGGCCAAACACAAAGGCCAGGTGCTAGGTTCAGTCAGAGCCTGGCACATCCACCCTGATCTCCACCTCCTGCCCTTCCTTCCCCAAACACTTCTGTCCCTGAGCCAGCCCAGCATAGCCACAGATAGCTGGAGGTGAGGGGGCAAACCATGAGAAACCATGTCACCAGAAGTGATGGTCCAAACCCACACCTCTGCTCATGTCTAGGGCAAAACCTGGGGTGAATTCGACCCAAGGAAACAGAAAATTTTGGTTTCAGTGCTGCCCACTCAGATTCATGCCAGACAGGCAGAAACCCAGCAGTGTTGTCTCCTACTTCAGTTAAACCCCAT
Source organism: Phainopepla nitens (assembly GCA_013400175.1). Lineage (NCBI taxonomy): Eukaryota > Metazoa > Chordata > Aves > Passeriformes > Bombycillidae > Phainopepla > Phainopepla nitens. The sequence goes on along the minus strand of VXBQ01028278.1, from coordinate 684,825 downwards.
GCCTTCCCTTTGGCTGTTCCCTGAGGAACAAGGGCAGACTTTTCCTGCTGAAATCAGGGATAAGTAGTAGAAACTGAATTGAGTCAGACAAAAAGAAATGGGGACAAACTCTCCCATTCCTACTGAGCTATAGAAGGAGGGAATGAGCTACTGCTTAGTGGCATGAATTCCTGGCAGTCCATCCCATTTTCCTTGTGGTGGGAAGGTACTGAGGGGCAGGAGGCACATGGACTGGTCCTCACAAATATCAGATGGGTCTCTGTCTCCAGCCTTTCACTGCCGCAGGCAGTATCATTAATTCTCCTTCATTTTCTACAACAGAATCTCTTTCACAGTGGTCAAGCACTGAACTCAGCACTATGTGGGGTCCAGGGCATACCAAAAGGCTATCCTGAACATCCCTATTGAGAAAATTTCCCCCCAAAAGTCCAGCTGATGTTAGTTCCAAGCCAGTGCTGCCCTTCACAAGCTCTTCTCCCTCCCTGGCTCTCCAGAGGTACCTGAGGCAGGGCAGCCACCCCCCTCTCATCCTTTGTTCCTCTGGGATAACTGCACACAGCTGCTTCACACAAAGTCCTACCCTCCCTGACCACAGCCCTGGCTCTTTGAAGAATGTGTCAAATAAGGTCACTTGCATCCAGCACCTATAAACTCACACATTTCCATAGAAATACCGCTGAAAATCTCCCCTGGGGAATCTCATAAGATCATAACCTCTCTTTCTCTAACTCTTTTATTGTGGGGTCCATGCTGAAATGCCTCTCTCGGAAGATGCTTGAAATGTTTTCATACCTCTGAGGTCAGACTAAAAAGCCTGGAGGTGCTGGGGCCAGTTTCTCCATCTCCTGAACTGCTGGTTTGATGCTCACTGTTCAGCAGTGCTGTGTAAATGCATCTTATCTTGCTGTTGCTGTGGGCAGGGAGCACTGCACATGTTTAGCTATCACAGGTCAGATGATAAGTGGGAACTCATTAAACCACAGTAATTAATTGCTGGCAACCATCTGGCCACCCCTGAGCAGTCATGAACAACGTAAGCAGCAGAACTAATGGTGCCTCCTTGCCAGTATTTCTCTCTCCCATGTGGATCCTCTGATAGCTAATAAAAGCTGAGAGTTTATCTCCAAGCAGACACAAAGACAGCCTCTCTCCCCCCTCCTCTCCCCTATCTGAGCACCTGCTTTCATGTAATCTTTAGGAGCAGGGTATCTTTGACACCTATAACATTCCGTCAAACACTGATGGAGCTGTTTAATGCTTTACAAGTTATGAGGAAGCAACACATTGATGCCATCACAGCATTTTCTTTCTCATGCAGTTAGACAGGAAAAATAGGTCTTTTTAATCTATCCAGTAACCTTTGCTGAGAGGTAGGTGGCAGTTTTGTTATATTGGCAGCCGCTTTAAAACTTGGGACTGGGAAGAGTTGCTTTAAGGTTTTATAATATAAAACCTCCCAACTCTGCACCATTTTAATGTGCTAAGTAAAAGAAAGTTGTGCTTCCCTCAAAGTTATTAAATTTAATTGAGATCACATTGGGACAAAATGTTATTTTCCTAAATGCCCATGTTGCAAAAGATATTAATCTTGTTTGCCTGCAAGATTGATGCTGGCTCTGCTGAAACAGGCTGGATGCTACAATTAGATATATTTAATTCCTCCTCAGCAGTGCACTGTAATGTGATTTCATCTCCTTCCCCTTCTTCTTTCCTTTCTATTCCAGTTATGATGGTCTGCGGTGCCTGCCCAGCTCTGGGCACAGCATGGGAACTCACACTCAATTTGAAGCACTCAGTGCTCGGCAGCATTAACACTCTGCAACCTGGGGAATAGGGAGAGCTGAGGAGCAAGGGCTTCTTGGCAGCATATGCACTACACACCATTTCTTAGCCACTGCAGGAGCAGGAAAGGGCAGATCTCAGGGATTTCTGGTATCCAAACAGGGGCTCTGGGAAAAGGGTGTCACTTACCTTCTCCTCAGGGCTGGGTGGGGTGCAGAGGCTGATGACCACGATGACAATGGCAGTGAGGGCACAGAGGATGAGGGCAAAGTAGAGGTAGTGCACATCCTTGAGCAGAGCTGGTCTCTTGTCCTCCTCCCCGCAGGCCGGGGCGCTATAGACGAACTCCATGATCATCCGAACCAGGCCAACAGCACGCCCAGCCACGAGGCCCCAGAAAGCACCCTGAGAAAAGGCAAGCACAGAGAAAAGGTCACTGCAAATTACCTCTGGTTGGAATTTTCCCTCTCCTCTCTCCCCATCTTTCCCAAGATTTTTCATGGCTGATGGAAATCCCCACTGAGGTGCATCAAAGGAGGATTTTTTCAGGTAAAAATCCCCATTTTCTCTCGCCGCCCTTGAAGATGGAGCACGTAGAGCACAAAAAATGCAAGAATCTCCTCCTAACAACACTCCTCCAATGAGACTTTGACACATCAACCCTAAATGGCAGAACAGCTTCCCTTTCATGCTTTCAAATGGGATTGCCAAAAAGTACCACTTGCAGTGACTTCTTAGAAGCAAACCCACGCCCACCAGAGATTGGGCTAAGATCCAGTAATGTGTGCCAGGAAAGGCTTCTAATTGTCACACTTGAGCTGGACTGGCACTGAGTGTAAAGAGTCTCAAAGGCTAAGTACTGAGGGAAGAGATATTTATTTATTTTATCAAATTAAATACATGTATCAATTGGTTGTTGACAGTTCACTTACAGGTTCATTAGTCCTCTTCCAGAAGATTCCCAAGATGAAGAGGGCTGTGATTGGTGGGGTCAGATAGCTGCCTATGGACTGAATGTAGTCAAAGAGCTTTCCACTGTTGGCTGACTGAATGATTGGGATCCAGAGAATGCTGATGGCCACAAGGATGAGGATGAAGACTCTGAAAAGAGAAGGTAAAATTGTATTAACTCTGTGGGTAGATTTGCAGCAAAACACATTCCCAGCTGCTCTTGGAATTTTCTAAGAAAAAATCCACAGATCACTCTCAAGAACCTTTCCCTGTGTACACAGGAAAAGAGAAAATTGCTCTCCCAATGTGAGCCTGGTGTGTCCTAAAGTGTGACACGGTCTTCAATGACCTTGCTCTTGGATATGACAGAAAGAGGGAGCTGGTAGCTTGTGGAAGCAATCTTTCCACCACCTTTTCAAGCAGGAAATGTGCTCAGTCTCTTGCCTTTGCCAAATTCCAACTTGTTTGCTACTTATTAAAATTGTGTTTCGGCTCTCAGGTGTATATTGTAACCTTCCTCTGCCTTTGCACTGTGTGCCACAGAGGTTTGTCCACATTGCTGAACAAGAGGTACTTGTCCTCTACCCACTCTGCCATGGCAAATTGTGAGTTTGCCTGCAGCCTTCAGCCATGCCTCAGCAAAGTTCAGAACTTAATGCTCATGACTGGAGAGCAAAACCTCCACACTGAATGCAGCCTAAATTCCCCTGTCTGGAGAACTTTATATGCCCCTGATATAACACAGCACCAAAGCTTATCTGCAAAGGACGCTACAACTTATCACAGAGACAGAAAGCTGAGAGTCTCAGCTCTGCACTTTTCCCTGAAAAAGGAAAAAAAAAAAAAAGAAGAAGTAATTGAAACATATCACTCCTGTCTGATGCAAAAATACAGATGTCTGATGACAATGACTCAAGCAGTTTTGGCTTTTCTAAAGGTTACATTTAAAGCAGTATTTATAATAAGTTTAGAGATAAGAGAGGCAATTATCTGCTTAGCCCAGTGGAGCACCCAGAGTTTCTCCTTGACCAGGCCTATCCAAGATGAAGCTGGAAAACACAATGCTCTTTCCCAAGCTCTGCTCCTGCTCTATATTGAAGGCACCGGCTTTTTCTCAGTGAGTCCAACCTGGAGGATGTGAAAGCTGCTCTCAGAACAGAGGATGAGAGGAACGAGACATAAATAAATGCAAGGACCTGCCCACAATCATCAGCTCCTGCTCGGAGGCCTGCTTGCGGATGCGCTGCCAGATGTCGATCACGAAGAGGGTGCTGCTGCTGTTGAAAACGGAGGTGAGGGAACTCATCAGGGCTGCCATCATCACTGCAATCATCAAACCCCGGAGCCCTGAGGGAGCAGAACACAGAAGGGGAATCAGGACTGGCCCTTGGGCCTCTGAGCACTGTTTTTTCCATCTTGCTGTCTGCTATCTGCAGTAAGATTTGCACATCCTTAGGATGGGTAAGGGCAGCCTGATCCCCCCGTGCAGAGCCTGGCTCTAGCCCAGCTCCACGAGGGCGTTTCTCACCATCAGGCATGAGTTCAATCACCAGTTTGGGGTAGGCAATGTTGGAACAACCCACAGCAGCTCCACAGACCCGTCTGCAGACTTCTAGGTCCACGCAGCCCACTTCATCTGTGGAACACAAGGAAACAACAAGGAGTCAGTGCAAGCCTCACAGAGCCATAGGTTGTTTAGATCGAGGGAACAAGTCCTGATGCTTTGTGCATTCTCATATAAATTCAGAGGTGGAATACAGCTACAATGAGTGGAGCTGGAAAATGCTTTATATCATATAATAGAGGTGAAACTTTGAGATGACATTTCGAAATTCTGTTCAGGATACAGCTAAAACTCTCCTGGGTGTTGCATAACTGTAATCCTTGATGATTTGTCACTTGTGGGAACTGGACTGTTTCCATGAACCTGTCAGCTGGGTTCCCAGGGATGCTGGAGCCTCACTTACTCCTATTTAGGAAATCTGGGAAATAGGCTCTTTCCTCTGGGAGTGGTCCTTCTAACCAAAGTATTCTTCCTGGAAAGGCTCTGGAGAAACTAGCAATGAGAGCTCCTTGGGATGTAAGGGAGGCTCCTTTAGCCTAATCCACCAGGACCTAAATGAATCTGTGTGGTAGGTTGCTAAAACTCTCCAAAATACCTAATGGATGTAATCCATAGGATCTGAAGGACAGTCTCAGTGCTCCATGGATTGAATTTCACTGACTTCAGACAGACAGACAGATGAATGCAATGTCCACAGCATGGAGCTATATGCCCCTAATGGCAAAGTATGCCCCTTATGGCTACTCCTGGTGATTTCTGCTACGGTGGGAGAACTGGAGATGGAGGGAGGGCCTGGGAACACCATGGTGCAACTGGAATCTCTATGAACATGCCCTCAGGACAGCTGTTTCTGAGATGTAAAAGTGCTGGCAGACCTGTGTGGAATTAATGGTCATAGCAGGCATGGAGCCCCATGTCAAGGAGGATGGGGAGGCTTACCTGGGAAGAGAGCTTTGCTGATCATTCCTGGCATGACAATGAAAAACACAGGGAAGAGTTTCAGATATCCTGCCAGCACTGATCCACCTTTGGCATGGGAGAGGTTCTTGGCAGAGAGAGTCCTCTGGACCATCACCTGCAACCAGTGCAGAAAGGGAGCAGAGAATGAAACAGAAGCACAGCAGAGAGAGCAGGATCCATTCTCTCTGTCTCTCCTTCTCAGGGATGACGTTCATCCCACAGGATCCCAGGGTGTTTTGCATACTAAGGACAGCTTGCCCACCTCGCTGACTGCAGCCCTGCTGCCACCACTCAGAGCTCAGTCCACAGGCTACAGGACAGGGCAGCGTGGAAATTTCCTTTAGAGGAATAATTTCACCCTTGACTGAAATGAAGCCACCTTGAGGGCTGGAGACAGCAGCTGTATGGCAGCAAGAGACATGGAAAGAAGCAAACTGTGGGTGTTTTGGTAAAAGCTCAGTGGTGGGGTTTCATAATTATCCCATCTGAAAGTACAGAAGCATCACGTCTCGAGAAACGCAGCTTTCCTTGTTTGTAGCTTGGAAAGGAATAAGGGACATGAGACATCTGGGAATATGAATGCAGGAGTATTGTCTGGAGGTCTGCTCAAGGTCACAGCACAGCCAGCCCCAGATTCACATTTTTATATCCTTGTCATGCTAACTGCATGAAGACTCCCAGTACTCACCAGCCCACAGTGGGATAAAGACAGATGGAAACAACCTGTTCTCACTGTACTAAGAACTGCATAAAATTAGCAGCTTGCTGAGAAGGTGGAAGGAGTGAGACATTCTGGTCTAGACCAGGAAAAAAGTAGCAATTCCTGCACACTGAGGCACAGTTCAGCTCACAAATCCACAGACTGAGGAGTGGACTGAAAATAACACTGTGGTGGTTTGTCTGCTGAGGGAAAGATTTTATTTACCTGGTCAGTGCACCAGCACCAAAGAGCCACCACTGTGAGACCAAATACAAGGCCAGGCCAGGGAAGGTCTCCTGAGATGGGATCCCTGAACAAATGAAAGGAATCTTCACGTGGGAGGTGACAGGTTGTGTTTGGGACCGTGATTGCTGGTATTGCTGTGATGTATTTCTCCCGAAGTCCTTCATACCAGCCAACTTTTTCAAATCCTGTAAAGAAAATGCCAGTGATTTAAGGGCTATTGCATCTTGCAAAGTTACTATCTTATCTGAGTCTCGGGATTACCTTTTTTTTTTTTATCTTCCTCTTATCTCCTTTATTTTTCATTCCACTCTTGCTTTTCTCAGTCAAAGTTTCTACAGAAGTCAGCTGGATTCTGCCCACAGTCCTTGTGGTTTAGACAATACATTCTAGAAGAGGATCAGTGCAGGAAAAGCTCCATGATCCTAATCCCTGCAATGTCATCAGCATCTAGTTTTTACATATACACCCTCCAAGAGCTAGAGCAGGAAAGGATAACATGAAAAAAAATATACCTGGTTTAGATATTTCTGTTTGCTAAGAAGGCTTAAAACAAAGACTGATGATGGCCATTTCCTTGTTGCTCTTTATTTTTTTATAATGCTCAGTTACACCCACATGAGTCCACAGTAACTCCAAAAGTCAACAGTGGAAGCCAGCAGGATTACTCTGAATTGACATGGGCTTAATGAGAGCTGAATTTGGCTCTGAGAATGTGATGTTCCAAAGTTCCTTGGCAACTCCAGCAAGGTGAAATTACCCAGAGCCCACCTCCATACAGTTAGTGCAAAGGATGAAGAAAGTATGCGGGCTTGGAGAACGAGACTTGTGCTGGCACCACTTCTGTGAGTGGTTAAAACTCTCTTCTGCACCACACATGAAAGGGTGAGGCACCCTGCTAAGGTCTAGTGGCCTTGGGACCACTACTGCTGCGTGGTGCCACTGCAGGCTCCCCTTACCCATGAACATGAGGACCAAAAGTCCCAGCACCATGATCACAGTCTGCAGCAGGTCTGTGTAAATCACAGCAGTCAAACCCCCTGCCAGGAGAACCAGAGACAACAGTCAGTGTGTCACCATGCACAGGGAAACAGGTACCTCACCTGGAAAAAAGCTTTCTTTAGCCCCAGCCCTGTGATTTCAGGACAGACTCACTGGGAGAAGCTGGCACTGAGCTGGTCCCCTGGAGCCGACTGCTGTCACAAGCTCTCCCATGAGAACAGTGTGGAAGGTTTTCCTTGTTCATGAGAGAACTTGGAGGCAGCTCAGCATCTTAACAGCTAAAGTTGTTAATTTTGCAGAGAGAGAACAAAATAGTAAATATGGGCAGTGGTAACTTCTTGCACAGAGGGAGCCAAGAGCCTTGTGCAGTGTTAAAAAATCCTCTAGAAACAGTGATGCTCTCCCCATACCACTTTCCCTTGGGCCAGGAGGGGAGAGGGGAAGAGTCAAAGGGCTCCAACAGTTCGGATTGGACAAGGCAGGTACTACCAACAACTGGGGCAATCTCTCCCTCAGACCAGGACCTGAATACTCTTTCCCCCATGTAGGAAATGGGAAACTTATATCCTAGGCTTCAGTTTATATTGTGTCTTTTAAAACCAGCTATTTACCAGCAATGGTGTAGACAGCAGTCACTCCTAGCAAGACCACGGTGGACAAGTCGATGTTCCAGCCCAAACAGATTTGGATGAACAGTGCTCCAGCAAAAATATCTGTCTGGAAAAAAAAAACCAAGGGCAGTCTGGCATTAGTAGTGCTTCGTGCAAGTGAAATCTAATAAGCAGCCTGCAGCCCTCTGCGGCTGAAAGCATTGACAGGGGAGGACACCACGAAGGTGAAGTGGAAGGGGAGGAGAAGAGCTGTTGGGACTCTTGGCTCTGAACCTTGTTTTACTGTAAGGAAAAACTTTCCTCCAGCTCAGAGCTTTCTGGATCTGGGAGAGCAGGAGGGTGAAAATGAAGGTGCTACGCCAAGGGAATAAAAAGTCATCAAAATAAAGATCATCTTGAGTCATAGAATCCTGGCTGGCACAGAGAAGGACTGGTGTCACTTCTTTTGGTGACTGTGAGCACGTCCCTGGATAGCAGAGCCCATGTATCCACAGGCAGACACAGGAGGGAAAGAGGGGGAGATAGCAGAGACCTTATTCTTCCCAGGGTTGTCTTTTGGTGGCCTCATGGTCCAGAGACACTCCCCCTTGAAAGACTCCTAAAGAATCACTGAAGTCTTGTACCGTGATTTGTTTATCTGAGGTCAACAGGTGTTTTTTTCTGTTCCTGCAGTTCAACATCTCAGAGTGACTCCAGAAAAAGAGGTTATACCTGCTGAGAACCTCAGCAGAAATACAGAAACACCATCAGCTGTGTTTTGTTTGGACCTTCTAGCAGAGAATGACACCAGGGACCAGGTGAAACCTGGAATTACACGGATAACAGAAGATGGCAGAAGGTGAGATATGGGAGATGTTTATGTTGGGAAAGCAGGTCAAGGGACACCTGCAAGTCTGGTATGGGGTGAGATACAGGTGAAGACCTTTGCCAAGGGAGACAGAAAGGATAGGGCACAAATTCCATTTGCTCTATCTGAAACGAGCACCTTAAAAGCAAGGAGCCAGTGCAACCCCTGACCTCTGCAGGAGGGAGACACAAGAGGCACAGCCAGTACACCACAGGAATCACTGCCCCTTCAGGGGTTTGGCTTCCCAGCAGGAGACAAAACCACCTCTGTAGCTGTGCAGGATCAGTCCTCTGACAACACTGTTTATTGAGATCTCTGCTTTCTTTGCAAGCTGAGCAGACCCTGCAGTGCCCTGGTTCTTGACCTGTGTTTGGGCAGGAAGCACAGGGAGAAAAATCCTTCTTGTAACCAAGTGCCTGCTGTCCAGCCAGCCGCTAAATGAGCTCTCCACAAACAATAGCTCTGCTTAATAGAAAGCACCTGTCATGGCCATAAACTCCCCCAGCCACATCCATCAGCCACGCCTGAATTGGCTGCACAGAGGAGAAACCACTGAGATGAAACAGCAGTGATGGGGGCCAGGGTCCTGCTCTGAAAAGCACTGGCAAATACTGCTCTGCTGAAGGTCACTCTGAAAGACAGCTCTGTTTCATACCTTGACTGTGTGGCTGTGCTCACTGCGGGCTGCTGCAGGAGAGAGTTGCCATTTATCCCTCACAGGTAAAGAGGCTTCAAGTGCCTCTTTGCAAGGCCTCGCTCACTCTGTCACCCAGGGCTATGCTCCGGTCCCACAGAGCAAAGCTGGAGGCAGAGGTGACAGCAGTGGGTGACATGACCAAGAGCTGCCCATTAGGGGAGGAACTCTATCCCACTCTCCCAGCCTGGAACTCCTCTTCCTGCCCCTTCCAAGAGCTGAGACATAATAAGCCTGGGGGAAAGACCTTGAAGCCACATGAGTGTTTTATCTCCAGTCAGTGTCTCCCAAGGCAATTTGACATCTGAATATTTCAGAAGGGTCTAGTGAAAACTGGCTTGTACTGACCTTGGCATGATCAGCTGGAGACAAAGGACCGACATCTTCAGTCCCTGTAATGGACTCTCAAATACACCCCTCTCCCTCCAAGGGTACAGCTAGTTCTTAGTAAATATCTGAGCATAATTTCTGTTTCTTTCTGAATGGCATTTAAAAGGGGGAAATACCCAGTAGGCTACACTGGGTTTTGGTTACCAGCAGGAGACAATGCTACAGCAATTCAGAAAAGATGCTGAGTTTTGTCTTAAGCCAGAACATACCTCCCTTTCACTGTACCCTTTTTGTGCAACACAAGTGAGAGAAAGAGAGAGGAGCACCCATAAAATACCTAATGCTGAAAACTCAACTACAAGAACAACAGCAGGTTTACGATAATTTAAGATAATTTCATCTCCAAGATGCAGCCCTTCCTCTGTCTCTGATGCTTAAGGTTTGATGTGATAGAAGAGGAAAAGCAGGCAGACAGCCCATGGTACTTACACTGTTTAGTAATTAGTTGCACATCCTTGTAAAGTTCTCACTGTGCATTGCTGTTTAATGAGGGCTCTGTCTCTCTCTTAGGAAAGGTCTCCATGATCAATACAGAGGCAAGAGCAGCACACTAACACGCTGCTGCTGTTCCTGGGAGCAAGGCTGGTCCTTTCAAGGAGCTCTCTCTGAGCAGCCCTGCCTTGTACAGGATGCCCTATCCCTGCCCTAGACACAAGGGCTGTGTTCAGCTGGACACGTACGGATATCCTGGTGAATATGTAGAGGATCAGGGACAGCACGGACATGTAGATTTGTATCCTCTGCCCTCCAAACCTCTTCTGCAGGTACTCAGGCATGGTGACAACTTCTGCTGCGATGTAAACAGGCACGAAGATCCAGCCGAGAGCCAGCAGTGGCCAGATGGCCTGTTAAAGAGACAGAGAATAAAGGCGCAGGATTCAACACATGGGAACAGCTTTTCCCCCTGTTCTGTCAGTGGCCATCCTAAGAAAGCAGAAAGGTACAGTGCCATGCAATGTATTTGAGAAGCAGACTGACTTTTTTCCCTGCTTAGAAGATGAGCCAGCAGCTGGTGGAATTATTACAGTTCAGTTAGAAGCTTTTGAAGGTCTCCTCCTAAGGCCTGTATTTCTCTCTGCCGTGGGTGTCATATCCTCTTCCATCCCCCTGTCTTTTGAGCAAGGTGGTGTATTCTGTTGCTCTGGTTCTCTGAAAGATGGTGGTGTATTTGGTGGCCTTTAAAACCACTGATGCTGTGGCAGTGAAGAGTTAAGTGATTCAGAGCAGGATGGGAGCATCTGTTTGTTGCTTGATTAGCAAGTGATGAGGCTGAGGCAGCAGACTGTCCCTGCGGAGCATAAAAATAAGCAGCAGCAAGACTCTGCTGGGATGTTCTCCTTGCAGGCTGGTGCAGATGTGCTTCTGTCATTGGTAGATAAAGAGGCACTTTAGTTGCTTTGCTACAGGTGAAGAGTCTTTTGGAAAGTACAGGCATTCCTCATGTATTTCTTCTCCTTTTCCCAGCAAAAACCCAAACAGGAGAACTTAAAGGTAAATGAAAGCCATTGGATCATCAAACCTCACCTCCTGGTTGTTTCCAGCCATTATCTTTCATCCTTACATTTATTTTGATCAGTTGCTCCAGTTTTCAGAAAAAAAACAAAACAAAACAAAACAACTGATCCCTGTGAGCAGAGATTGTGACTGATTGAGAGCAGCCGTGGCTCCTGCAGTGGCAGAGACTGGCTGTGGTGAAAGATGCTCATATGATCCCTCCAGCTGAATGATGTCCCATGGCACAGGGAGAGAGTAATGGCATATGTGAGTTCTCTTTCCTATCTGAAATCAATTAATCTGAACTCATGAAGTTAGATTTGCCCTGAAACACGATCTTGTCTTCAGGAGCTTCTAAAGTGACTTGAATAGATTTCCTTTGAGTACAGCAATATTATGTCCTATGTGCAACAGGCTGAACACAGTCTGTTTTCTTCACAAAGGATTTAAAGGTGACCTTAATGGTCTAGAAAAAAACACTGCAGTGAATACATTCCCCAGGAGAGAGCTTTTGGTGGGCCCTGCCTGTGCTTGGCACTATTAACACTCTCTGCTGAGGCAGGCAAGAAATTCAGAGTTCAGTGAGTGATGCTTCTTGTGAGGCTGGCACTAATCTCAGTCCTCATCAGCTGAGAAATTTCATTTGTACCACACACCAAGGGCCTGGTTTTCATGCTCGTGTGGTGTCAGTGGCAATTTTCCAGGCCACTTCAACAGGCCAGAATGAGACCTGCCTTCACACCCAGATGTTCACTCCAGAGATGCCACATTTTGGCACTGCCAGGTGAAGAGAGTGTTGCTGATTCTCATGGATTACAGTGAATATGGGATCACATGCTGCTTCTTTTTGCTTTTTTTCTCGGCTCTCTGTACCCAGAATCCTGTGATTATCCAAGTACCTTTCCAACACTCATTATCCTTTATTTTAATCTTCATGAGTACAGACTAAAGCTTAAAAATAAGGCCGTGTACCACTGGGAAGGCCGAAGAGCTAATAATTCTAGTGAATTCCACTTAAACTAAAATAAAGATCTCATGTTTCCAAGGCTGTCTGCAATGTCTGGAGGCTTCTCTCCTGAGAGTTGAGCGCTTGTTGCTGCTGATACCGTTAAACATCTGATTTTGGAGAGAAACCCCACTCCCTCTGTAAACAGTGACATCTTAGTTGACAACAGAATGACTCCTCTTACATTCCACTCAAAGCCCCCAACAGCAAGGCCCCCAGCTGCTGCAGTGCCCGCCAGGCCCAGGAATGAACCACTGCCCACGTCAGTCGACATCAGCGATGCTCCAATCTGAAACAGAGGGTACAGGGATAAAACTGAGAAAGTCATTTTGAGGAACTTCTGTATCAGCCCCAGCACTTCTCCCAGAAAGTCTCTTTCTCCAGGATCTCATTTCCTTGTAGTTAGCCAGCTGGGTGCTAACAGAGAGTTGAGTTTTCCTTCACCTCTCGAAAAACCCTACATTTTTATATCCTAAAACATGTTCCTGCTCCCTTCCACTGTCCCCACTCCAGTGAAAAGCCTAATCTTGGAATCAGGGCTCACTTTGCCAGTGGTTCTCCTGAGCAGCACACCTGTTACCAGGGCACAGCAGAGGGAGTGCAGTCTGGTGACACCACAGGTCCCTCAGTGTCCATGAAACATGGCAGATTTCTCCATTCCCTTGTTAGGCAGCCAGCAAGGTGCCATCTCTGACCCTTCTGACCCTTGCTCTACCTCTTCTGACAAACTTTGAACATGTGTGCTGCTGGTTCACACAGCCAGGGTGACAAGAGTGCTCTCTCGGAGCCCCTCCTGAGGGAGGGGATTCCTGAACCGTACCTTGGACGTGCTAGGAGCATGCAATATTTTGTGTTCAGTGTCCAACGTAGGTTCAAAGCTACAGAGCTCTGCAGCAGGCTGGAAAATGCTCATGCCTCAGGCTAACTTTAACTGCAGGCTGTGGGCAGGGTAGGCTGCCCCTGCCATAGCTCACTGACACCCTAATTGTCAATGGTATGGCTCATTGATACCCTAATTGTAAGAATGCCAGCTCCAAGGCTTTTTAAACACTGGCAAAGGCTATCTGACTTAATTACTACTTTTACTGGCACAAAGTCTCATCTCCTTTCTGCAAGCCAACATCGAACCTCTCTCAGGGTCAAATGAAAAGTTACCCAAAGGACAAGTCAAGCTCTTTCTTCCTACAGTTTGCTTTTAGGCACATCACCTATGAGGAGCTTTTCTCTCCTTGGTACTGCCACATTTGAAACAAGGAACGATAGAAGCTGATCTGCTTCTCACCTTTGGGCAAGGTAAAATATGAATATGACATCAACACCTGCACTGACTCTGCCTTCTTGCCTGTCTGACAAAACTCTTGGTTAAAGAAGCTGCTGCAACAGGACTTTGCAACCAGTGCTTGCAAGAAATGTGAGCAGTTTACCTGATACACAGATCAGACACACAGAAATAAAAAATATACATTGGAGAGGAGCAGCAATTTAATATCATTAATCAATAACATAATATTATTAATTTAATAACAGGGTTTAGTTGAGGTTGCTTAATGCACAGCTGAACTCTGTCACCCTCATAAAAACAATAATAAAACACAGATAAACCAGTGATGAACTCAAGGTGAAGGCCACAAGGAGCTGAGACTGCAGGAGAGCTGCAGAGGTGGAATCAGCTCTGACAAACAGAAGTGAACAGCATTAGAGGTTGCTCTGAACCTAAAAGAGTTCAGAAGAGGCAAGAGCTGACCTGTACCAAACATCCTCTGTAGCCACCTGTGGTTGGAGCCAAAAGCAGTGAGGATGTTTTGGGATTTGTTTGGGGGATTTTTTTAACAGGAAAAAAAACCCAGAAATCTTGTTTCAAAGAACAAGATTGAGGGGAAAAAATATTCAATTTTAGCATCTTTTAATTTTCCCTCTCCTAATTAGAGAAAACCTTCAAGCTAAGCTTTTGCATTAAATGTCACTTGGCTAAGACAGAAGTTTATAGAACATTTAAGAAACGACATTTTAGTGAGGTGTATGTGTTCCTGGTGGAAGAGGCTAAAAATCTTAGCTTAGTGAATTTATGGGCAATGCTCAGCCAAAGGAAAAAAAGAAAAAACCTGTTTTGGTTGAGAAGTGCATTCTGTTACCCCCGACTCACTAAAGAGATATATGGTGCTAGAGTCTGGTATTGGCCGAGAAGAATCTTTATTCCTGTGGTGTTTTTATTCCTTTCCAACTCTAAATTATCTTTATATGTACCTTTCACTCCCAAGAAAAGGCACCTTCAATAGATTATTTTTTCCTTCATAGTGAAGATTTATGCTTCAGTGGTTTGAAGTTTATATCCTTTACATCGTTAGTCAATAAACTCAACTCTGCTCTAAGTAGCAAGGGCTCAGAAAATCCTGGGATTAGGGATTATTTTTAATTCAGTGTCTAAATGCTCATTACTGAATAACACATTCCTAGATTACCTAATGCTCTCTTGACTTGGGAACATCAGAGGTGGGTTGAGGCCAGAAAGTTTCAAACCCAGCTAGGCAGCCAGCATTCCCTAACTTTCATCAATGGGAACATTTTTATTGCTGACTTCAGCAGGGAAACTGAGAGTTGGAAAACCATGAAGATGCTGAGCTATCCTTTTGGCCTGGCAGCTCCATGCTGCAGCCCACTGGCAGAGATGTGTGGGATGATTCCTTAAGGATCCTTCATCTCAAGACTACAGTCAGGACATGTAAAGACTGGGTCCCCTCACCAGACCTGCTCTCACACCTGGAACTGCTTTCAAACCATGAGAAAAAGAGGGAAGATTTCACTCACAGGCACCCAAGTCATGGATCGTCCAGCCAGAAAATAGCCTCCAATGGTCCCCTGGCTCACTTGTATTGATGACTGGAAGCAGAGGAAAAAGAAAAGGAAAAAGTGTTTTCCTCCATTCACCCACCCCTGAGTCAGACTAAGCCAGGAACATCCTTAGTGCCTGGCCTCAGCACCAGCTCCAAAATAATTTTATGGATCTGTTGAGTATGCCAGGCTTCACACACTGCATCTGCCCCTTTTTGTGCAGGCTTCTGACAGTCGTGCTTTGGAAAGAAGCTGCTTGTACCTGTTTAATGACTTCTCCATGAATGTACCAACTGGGAAAGGAAAAACAGTTCAGCCAAGCAAGAACACAGTAGGCGTCTGTGACAGAGGCCTTCGCCAAACAACATGAAAAAGTCATTAGCAGCAATCATTCCAAAGTTTTTTAGGTCCATTTTGGTCTTCTCCAGCACAACCCTGACTTTTCTTTTGCCTCCTGCTTCCTGCCTCCCAGATGTGAGATTGCTCTGCAGCACACGAGTTGAGCATCATTCCCAGAAAAACCTCCAGGGAGTGATCCCACATTTGTCTCTATGTGGGGTGGAAGCGAAGGCTCACAGAAGGATTCCTGTCACCCTTAAATTTCCTCCATAGGCCCTGGGATAAGTTGTGCAGAGGATGCCATTTGCAGGCAATCCCCTTTGTACCCAGGAGTTGTCCAGCGAGCACCAAAGCCTCTCTGGCTCAGGCAGACCCAAACCCAGACCCCTCAGGACTCACCCATATCCCAACAGCGAGGATAAAGGCAAAGTACAGAACCACCACGACAATGTCTGCCACTCCAACAGCTGTTGCTGTGTCCCCTGGCAGCCCAGGCAGCTCCGTGGTGGCTGGCTTGGCTGGCTCATGGCTGTGAGCAAACTGCTGATGCTCTCACACATACTGGACTGTAATGCACGATGGCCTTTATTGTTTCCCTTGTAATTATTAACAGGGTGAAGAAGGCGTGAGTCGGGAGCAGAAGCCAGGTAGGACCGTGGCTAGCACTTCTCAGCAGGAGCTTGGTCTCTGTGGCTCATCAGTGAGGACCACCACACAGCTCTGTGGTGTGAGGATTCCTCCCATTCCCCCTCGTGTCCATTTTCCAGAGGTCCTTTCTCCTGCCCATCGACCCGTTGGAGACACCCACTGGGATGTAGGAGATGGTTCTGCTTTAAGGTCTGGGGACTGCCTGGAGAAGGCTTGTGCCCCACAGCCAGCTCTGGAATGGCTCTGCCATCCCCAGTAGGAACCTTGTGTCCCAGGACATGGGCAGGAAGGAGGAGAGGGCTGGACTCTGTGACATATCAAATGGTGAACCCAGGTCCTCAACGGGGACATTTCTCATCCTGATTTGCAGACAAGGTGGGCTCTCTCCAGCATGAGCCCCCTGAAGCAGGGCACAGGGATTGGGTCACACCAAACCTCTACTCCTTTCTTGGGACAGTTTTGGAAGAGTCACTGGGGCTGGCAGAACCCTTCCAGAGTCTTCTCCAGGCAGACCCCAGACCTCAAAGCAGAACCATCTCCTACATCCCTCAACCTCCATCCTCTGTGGTTCCTCACCCCATGACATATCACGTGGGACATTTTAAACTTGGGTGAGCTGTGCTTGATCTTGGTTTCAAGGGAGGCAACAAAACCTCTCTCTCTCACTTTGTTTTATTCCCCTCTCTCCCAGAGTTTTTTTTTTGCAAATGCTGGCTACCTATTTGCTCATTAATTGCCTTGCTAACATGAGGCCCATATCCACCCCTGCTCCCCAGTCTGAGGCTCCCTGGGAGCAGTGCCTCCCTGTAGGCTCATTATCCACAGGAGGCTTTTCAAGACTGAAATATTTCAACAAGCCAAAGTACAGTTACCAGAAATTAAATATCTGGAAGCCTAAATCCCCTGGCATAAACAGGCAGCTCTCCCTGCACAGAGCTGATTTACACTCACCCACACAGTTCTCCCTCTTAACACCTCAGCACCTGAAAGCAAAAGACAGCTGCCTTATCCTAAAATGCATTAAATACTTGCCCAAGAAGCAAACAGAGCATCTCATCTTCCCAAACCAGGAATGTTCCTCCACATGGAAAGCCCAAACCCCAAGTACCTGCCTGGCCTAGCCCTCCACCCTACCTTCCCACAGTGCTGTATCCGCAGCAATTAGCATTTGGAAACACTTGGAAGGTTTCATCCCAGGCCAGCAAATACATCCAATAAGCCATTCCCAACAGCCATGAGCTATCACGAGTCCATTGGACACCCTGGAATGACACAGGCTTTTGGCAGTGGGATGTTATCATGTGTTACTGCACAGCCTGAATCATCCCAAACTGCAGTGGCTGGGCCAATTGCTGAAGAAGCAGGTGCACAGTGCAGGGCCCGCAGGGTCAGCAGCAGGGCAGCACTTATCTCCTGCTCCCTGCGCTGCTAGGCCAGCACTCATGGCCATCCATGCCCTGGACATGCAGTGCCTCTTGCCCTACTAAGCCAGCACTAATGCCCATCCACCTGCAGGAGATGCAGTGCTCCTTGCCCTGGGTACAGATGTGGGAATCTACATACCTGGGAAACAATAAAAATTCATCGCAGCTGACAAACAAACAAGTGGCCCTTGCAGTGAAAGATATGACAGCAGCATAAGCCCAGCAGGTGCAGTTTGGCAGAGGTCTGTTGATTCAGAGGGTGGCAAATGCTGGGACCTGGTGAGGGACCTCGAGTGTGCAGGTTACCTGCAGCAGCAAACCCACCCTCCCCAGCTGGCAGAGGGCTCAGAGCCTCTTGGCCACGCAGGCAAGGCTGAATTTTGCTTGCCCAAAGTGAAGCAATGAGCTGGTTTGTGTTACTTGTGTTGGTGGGAGTGGTGGTGGCAGCAGAAGGAAGTGCTGGGCATGACGGAGGGGGTGAGCCAGTGAGCACAGGGGACACAGCTGTCCCCACAGTGTGTCACCCACGGCAGGATCAGGTGCTGGCAGAGGTGTTGGCTGCACTCATGGG
Organism: Phainopepla nitens; assembly: GCA_013400175.1. NCBI lineage: Eukaryota > Metazoa > Chordata > Aves > Passeriformes > Bombycillidae > Phainopepla > Phainopepla nitens. The sequence continues at coordinate 666,770 of VXBQ01028278.1, read as the reverse complement.
GGCAATTGGCATGGAGAGCTGAGGAATACACATCTTCATCCCCTCCCCATTCCTCCCCTCCTGAGACATCACTCCTGTACCTTCCAAAAACCATTCCTCCTCCCTCCATGACTCACCTCCTGGTGCACACCTGGCTTTATGCAGCCTTTCTGTTGTCTTGGTGAAGGTTGAGAGCAGGGCTATCAAACAGGGGGCAGAAGACAGCCCCTGAAGCTCACATGGTGTCGCTGGGGCCACCTTGTCTCCTTGGCAGAGATAGACCCATTGTCACCAAGCACTGCATCCAGGGCTTCTCCCAGCCCTGCTGTTTTGCCATGTAGAGGTGTGGGGCAGGCTGCAGTCACAGCAGCCCTGTAAAACCCATAGTTTCAGCAGTACCTGGGAGCTGCAACCAGGCATCCCGACCCTGCAGCGCAGTTAATACACTCTCCTCTCCTTGCAGCAGAAGTGGCAGGACGTGTCCCCCTGTGGGGTGTTCACCCTCACTCCTGCCACAGCAGCTGAGAACAAGCCCCTCAGGGACTGGAAACTCTAAGTGGTGTGCAGCTCAGGAAAAAATAGAAAGGTGCTGAAGAGCAAGTGTTTCTGGGGCAAAGGATGTTCGGTGGAGTGACAGGCAATTATTTTCGCAAATGTTAACGAATAAATGGACTTCCTCTTCATTACCAAGGTACTTCACAGTCACCAGCAAATAGTTCCAACGACAATTAGTGAATTTCTAAGTGGATTGAGAAATTGGCTTATACACAGATACCGATGCAATGAGGTGAGGCGATAGCCCAGCCTCACTCCTTACCTTTCCTCCTAGGGGATTTTCCTGTGTGCTGAATGGGTGAGGCATTCAGCTAACCATTATTTTCTTCTCAGCCCTTTCTCAGGGGAATGTCTCTTGAATGAAATCCAGCAGTTTAATTTTGGTGTGATATGAATGGGTTATGAATGTATTTAACGTTTAAAGGCAGGTATTCAGCTCGGAGCCTGCTCCAGAGGAGCAGCGGGAAGCAGAGCAGACCCCCGGGAGGCGCAGTGGTGCTACCGCAGCTCTTTTCTTCCCTCTGCAGGCCACACTCTGATTTTTCACTCCCGGGCTGTCCCATAAACCTGGAGGCAGTCCATCACTTCAAGACTCCTTGCACTATTTTTGTTTACTTGTTTAACCCGGGTGAGTCAGGGACACCTGTGCTGAGGCAGAGATAAAATGCCATGCAGAGGAGCCAGGGAAGGTGCTGGATTCAGTGAGAACCTCAGTACCTTGTCAGGCTGCTCTGAGCCCTGCCACATCAGGGGAAAGCTCACAGCTCCATGTGCTGGAAACTGCTCCCCTCCATTCCTGGGGATGGGCAGAGCTGCCTGTGCAGGCTGCGTGGACTCAGTTCCAGCCATGCAGGTGGGCTCACATGGGCTGTGCTTCTCATGTTTGGGCTCCCTTGGCAGGGAGCTGGGAGCATGGATCTCTCCCAGTGAGTGGCCCTGACCATCTCTTACCCCTCCTCACTCTCTCCCAGAGATCACCTGCAGCTCCTGCCTGAGCACTGTGGGCCCATAACCCTGGCACCCGCCCGTGGACCAAGGACAGCCTTGACACACAGGACAGTTTCAAGCTACCACGCAGCTTTTGCTGCACCCAAGTGGACCTAAGTTCAGTGAGTTTAGTGAGAGGAGACACCTTGGGCTAAGCACAGGATTACCAACCAGCCAGCCAGTCCAGGACGAGTGGAGTCTCATCCTGGCTGTCTTTATCCAGACAGCTTATTTGCTGCCCCAAACAAGGGTTTGTGCCTCCCTGTTCATCTCAACAACCTCCTATGATTGCCCCCTCCATCCCCACACATCCCACTGGGAAACTTCTGTGACTGTTAGGAAATTAAGGTGAGAAGACACAGAAGGAGTTTCAGGTCACACTTCCAGCCATAGCTGCCTAGAAAAATCATTCGAGGACCAAGCAGACTTAGGCTGAAAAAAATATGTCACATTTACTGAGTGACTTTTTTGACTAACAGCCAGACTTTGAAAAATATTAGCGAGGGTAAAACATTAAGTGACAGAACAAGGACACTTGAGATGAAGGATGTTGTTCTCCCTTTAATTTACTCCCCTCTACAGCCTTGCAAAGATCTCAGCAGAGTAAGTGTCCTTATTGATGGATACACTATCCTTGTTGAGATAGGACGATATACTTATTTACAGCTTTCATCATTGTCATGAAGGCACAAAGCAAACAGATATAACTAATGAAGATTTAGTTGTTACAAAATGTCTTTTCCAACTCCATGCAGAAGTCTGGGTAAAAGCCCTGGAAATAAATCTCTTTATGGGAGCATTTTTTAAATTAATTTAAGACCTGCAGAGATGTAGTTGTACTTTGTATTAGGACTCTGGGTATTGCTTTTCTGGAAAGATGTCTCAGGTTTGGAGTACAACTGAAATGATAATCTGAGAAGCACCAAGGAAGTGAAAGCCTCATCAGTCCTACAATCCAGGCACTGAATTAACACTTTCATGGTGATGCTCCATGATAAATATGGTGTGAGCTGTGACCATTGGTACCACCAGCAGGATGCAGACTCAGTAATGATGGATCAACAGGCAGAAGAGATGGAGGAGTTGCAGTAACAGATTTTTCACTTCATTTGATCCTCTCCGGGTCCCTCTGTAGATGACAACAGCCACGGGGGAGCAGCTCATGGTGGCTGGGACAGTAATGCTCCACAGCAAAGCAGGCAGGGTAATGCTTCACAGCTCCTGCAGGAGGCATGTTTGGTACTGCAGGAACCACCTGATTCCTTTGGTGTTCTCCTGAAATCCATTGTCTGAGAATCTCAAGGAACTTCATCCAAGAGTGGTAAAACTGGAGGTGGTGCATGATCACCTCATCCCTGTGGAGCAGGGAATAGGATGTCGCTCTCTCTGTTTCCCACTATGACCTCACACAATCATTTTACAGATCACAGAATGGAGAAGAAGTCTTGTCCTTGCTGAATGATTCTGGTCTGTGCTCTCCCAAAAATACTCCCTAAACACAACTAAAAAGCAGTCTGAGGAATTTAAATTTTCACTTTGTGGCCCCTTTCAAAAGAAAATGCCCCATGGCAAAATCACAGATTGAACATCTGTTTTGGAACTGTGAGTTCAGACAGGTATCAGCAGTTTGATCCATCTCTGCTTGGTGACTATTTAAGAAATCCTTCTCCTCCATGTTAGGAGCAAAATGGCAGAGTAGAATCAGATCCTTCCTTTTAAAGTTAGGAGGCAGGATAAAGGCATTCTCCCTTGTGACAGCTTAGTCAGTGTTTGGGGGTTGGTGGTTGGTCTCACTGGGTGGTGAAGTCTGGTACAAACCTGCTTGTCTAGAAATACTGAAGTCCAACAGGAGCAATGAAAGAATGGTTTCTTTACAGTTGGGGCCTCATCCCAGAGCTCTGCAGAGCTTTTATTAAAGTTACAAGGTTTCCTCCATGGTGTTCTGTGCTCCTTCTTTCCTTCCTTCACACACAGCTCCCTCACTCGGTGTCTGTCCCCACATCTGCATCAGGGCCCCAGGGAGAGCCCCTCTGCCAGCACATTCCAGCTGCTGATGCTCTCTTGGAGGCAGCCTTGAGCAGCAGGGGCAGCAGCTCCTCTTGCTCCAGTGAGGGGTCCATCAACACATCTAATTTCTTTTCACATCCAGGCTCAATGAAAGGCAATATATTTCACTATCATTTCCCTGCAGTCACTGTGTTACGGACTCATGGAACTGGAAAGGAAATCCATGTCTTTGAGCCAAACCCTTTAGATGCAAGACCCTCTTTTAAGCTTCAACAAGAGCTTTCTACAAAGTCTGTCAATCCATTTCTAGCTGAATCACATTTCAAAGAATACTGGCCAGATAAGACACTTTTTTTTTTTGTAGAAAGGAGCATTTTTGAATTGATGCTGAGTTTGCTTTGACTAGTTGATAAAATAGAAGTCGAAAAGCTCTGAGGGTCAAGGGATATATAGGAAGTGAGTACAATCTTCAGAGTTACTATCCCTAAGGAAAAGAACCAGAAAGGAAGGCTGAGACAAAATGGTTGCTGAGAAAACGAAGGAGGAGGAAAGGGAGGCGAGGGAGGCAAAGGAAAAAGTAGTAAAATCAAACTTAATGGCTTGCTGCAGTTTGTGGGGACTAAGGAAACAAATTCTGGAACTGAAGCAGTTGTCAGGCAGTGAGGTAGGGTTACACATCCTCCACACAGAGCCTGCAGTGTTGGCTTGATTAGGCGAAAGGACTTGGGATCACTACAGACAGAGCTGCCTTGCTCCCTGTCAACTTGCACAAGTAATCAGCATCCCAAATTGACAGCTCCCTCCAGGGCTGAGATTTCTTAAAACAAAACTAAAATAAAAAAAATAAAAGGCCTCTTTGGTCATGCTTCAAACCTAGCTGCACTACCAAAAAGAAAATTGTTAAGAGATAGAAAGACTCTGACATTCTCCAGCAACATCTCCAATGCTAATCTTCACCATGATAATAATAATAACAACAACAATGACTTATGTTATTCCTATACCACAGTTGAGCAGCTCATATCCTGAGGAATACATCAGACTTGATAAACTACTGCCATCAACTTGCACAGTGTGATGAGACTTAGCGTGGGAAGATGCTGATGTTTCGTGATGCCCTAGAGAAGCTGAGGACAAAATGTGATAAAAATTACCCCCTGCAGACCTCAGTTTCCAGGGAGGATTTTGAGTACATGGAAGGGGAATCATACAGTTTGGGACACTAGCCAGGACATAGGAAATAATGCCCTTGTTCTTGGCCAAAGCATCAGTGAAGCTTCGTTACTGCCAACTCCGAGCCTTAAAAATTCTTGAGATGAGGGCCAAAATTGAATGATATTGGCTTAGATATGATGAGGATTTTCTTTTTTTTCAAGCAGTAGAGTTTTTTTTCTTTCTGGTTTCTGTTCCCAGAGGGTGCATTTTTATACTTTTCTCCATCATAATGAGCTCTAGCAGCAAGTCTCATATATGCGCAAAATTTGGGAAGTTTACTGCACTCCCATGACTGCAGAAACAAGGACTTCAGGGAAAACAATAAATCTCACCAGTTTCACAGGAGAATTGCCAATGCTGGTGCTCAGCTGAGGCCCCTCTCCACTCTTACACTCCCCCACTCTGCTGGCAAAGCCTCTGCTCTGAAATGTGCAGCCTTCCAAGCCACAGCTCCAAGGGTGGCTTTCCAAGAGGGCCCCAAGAAACAAGGTCTTCAGTGAGCAATTAAACCGATGAAAACAGCTTTTTTGGATGCCCATCATAGTGTAGGAGGCTCTGGTGTCAGAAGAAGGTGTGGGGTCTCACAGATCCACTCTGATGGTCAGAGTGCACTGCTGCTGTGGATTCTCTCCTGGCTAAGGAAGCTTAAGCTCACACTTTGATTTTTTCCTTTGTGGTGAGACTGATAGAATCTCTCTCTTTTGATCCATAATTTATTTCCATAAACCTTGCAAGGACTTCATGTATTTAAAACTATCAGTTCTCTACCACATGTAGTCAGTGTTAACCAAGGCATCCACAGGGTTGTGATGCTCACAAGGACCAACAGACCCTTGCAGCCTCCTCCCTGTGACCACCCCAGGAAATTCCCCTTCCAAATCCGGGGAAACTAATTCCTCAGATCACTCCTGGCAGTATCTGTGGCTTTTCTCCTCTCACCTACAAGATTCCTACATGCAGGGAAGACAGGACTGGTGTCACAGGGCCTGGTGTTGCCTGGGCTGTGTGCTCAGGCGGTATTCTTGTGATAGACCAAGACCCGACTCATATTCTTATTGGTAAATATGCAGCAGAGCAGTTCTGAACTTGCACAATTCAATTAGAGCCAAACAAACCTAAACAACTCCCAAACCCCACTAGTCAAAGACAAGCTCTCAATAACCTCTTTCACTTTTTGCTAACTTGCTTTTCTGTGCCTAAGTGAGCAGAAAGCAGCAGAAACATATTTTAACAGATTGCTTCCCACCTCTTCCCCGCCTTCCCAAGGCAGGTTTAATATCTCTCCAGAGAAAGAAATTAGTCTCCAATAAATCATTCAGTTCACTGCAGCACTTAAACCCTGCCTGTCCTTCAGTGTTCTCCTAGAAGGGGATTGATTCCCTGCACACACCTTGAAGCTCTTTGCCATCTCCCGAGCCCTGCTTTTCCCCGGCTGACGCTGGAAGCCGGTCCTGGTCCCCAGGGATGCCGGCCCAGCGCCGGCAGCAGCCCGGGACGGTGCCCCGCAGGGACGCGGCGGCTCCAGGCTCCGCGGGCGCAGTTACCAGCAGATGGCAGCTGGAGATCGCGGAGGGAAATTTGGGAGTTCTCTGTTCTTGGAAGCACAGCCCACAAATCCTGGGTGACCTGGCACAGACACGGTCTCACCACCGAGCAGGGATGAGTCCTTCCTGCTTCTCACTCCGAGCTGGGAGGGATGCACAAGGAGCCTCGGCAAGGACAGAGAGGAGAAGGTGGGAAAAGACATGGTGCTTATCCTTCCAGACATTCGAAACAGAATTTTTAAAAAATCTACCAATTCACAGGCCACATCTCATCTCTCTTCACCCCAGGCTCAACCTCTCAAGCCACAGAATCATTTAGATGTCATTTTCTAACCCAACCCCACTACAGACTTGCTCATGCAGGTCTGAGCCAGCCCTCAAATGCATTTTAGGCAGAGTAACTCAGAGGACATGAGCAATCCCTGTTCTCCCTCCACACCAAAGCCTCACCCACAACCCATCACTGCAGCAGTTCCCCAGAAATGAGCATTACCCTGTTATCAGTTTTTGTTTCTTTCTTTTCAGGTCCCACTGGCCATAAATGTCCCTCCCTTCACCGCAGTCAGTCCTGCAATGGGACTCACTCACTGTGCCATGACACAACTGCAGCTCCACACCTTCTGAGATCTTCTCTGATCTCTTCTCCTTCCCCTCCTCCCAGCTGATAGCCCAGGTGAGCTGTATCACAGAAGGCAACTGTGAGAAGGAATCAGCCCCACCTCCTCATCCAGAGGAGCTGGCTTTGAGGAGCTGCAAATGTGAGAGGATCTACCCAGTCCATCATGCACTGATTGAATAATTGCTTCTTCCTCAAGGGGCTAAGATGGGCTCTGCTAATGCAGCTGCTTGGGTTACCCCTCCCAGCCAGACAATAGGAATGCTTTGTGTTACAATATATTAAAAACCTAAAGATAACCCCCCCAGTTTAAGAAAGTTCCTTGTTGTCTAAAGGCCAGACCCATATCTGATCCTGAGGTGTAAGAAGCACTGTGCATCCTCTGGATCCCTGGTCAAACATGTAGGACAAAGGTGTGTCCCACCAGGGTGACTTCTGGGCAGCCTATGCTCAGTTTGGGGTCCACTGACCTCTTGAGCAGCTTTTACCCCCAGGCTGTCCCAGCTCCTTGCAGAGGCTCCTTGCACAGGCAGCACAGAGATTATGCACACACAGAAGCTTTTCTTGGCAAGGATAGAAAATGAAAATAGCATTTTTTCCCATTCCCTCCAGCCCCCAAAGCTTCAGTTCTGCAGAAGCCAGTGTAGCCAAAAAGGGGACTAGACAACACATCAAGCACTACCCATTTAATCCAGCTCCAGTTCCTCATTTAGCAATGTCAGCCTCCTGTCCAAGCTTTCTTTGGCTTTCATCTCTTCTTTTATCTGCATGCTGTCTCTGGTTTGCCCCTTCTGATTGCTACTGCTTTGATCTCTTGAACTTCTGCAATCCAGACCCAAATCCATGAGTGCTTACGCTGAAGAGTTTCCAGTTTTTTCCTGTTAGGCTCTTCAAATTCTTTCTTTGTTTCTCCCCTGAAACTTCTAGCAGATTCTTTCTGTGCAGCAAATGAGGATTTTAGATGTCCAGCCTGGGCAAGTGACCCTTTGACAATTCCCCAGACCCTTGGACATTTGCATCCCTGTGTGTTTTAGTTTCTTCCATCCCAACCCAGTAGCAGATTCCCTGTGCAGGCTGAGGCTGTACCTGGCTGGGAGAGGTCTACGAGAGCCTCAGAATTAATTGCAGAGTTTTGCCTATACTGTATTATCTTGTTTTTATGTGGCACAGAGAATGCCTACTGTTCCATAATTAAATTTATAAGAAAAATGTAGGAGACACGGTGGGAGCTCTGTGCTAACTCATTTGATTTCAGATATTTCTTATCCAAAGGTAGACAGTGATTCTTTATTCCATCATGAATACAATGAGAAGAGGATAAAAGGCAGCAGCAGAAGGACAGACAGGTTTTTCAGCAAGTTTTGCTATTCCCTGGTAGGGATGTAGGTACCATGCAGTTATGGGAGGACTCATCTTTCCCATCCTGGAAAATGCAGGAGCACTGCAGGAGAGCAGAGCATGGCAGGGACTGTGTGGATTCCCTTTGAGTGGCACTCAGCCTGCTCGCTCAGAAAGCAGCCTCTCATGCTTTTCTCCAGTCGTTTTAGAATAGCTGTGTGCAAAGGAAGTGTCCTCCTTTTTACTTAGAAGTGTGGGAGAAGAAAAACATGAGAATACATCGTTGTGCTTTGAACTTCCTAATTCTTCACCCTAAGGGACAGGGTCAGGGCAGACTGTCCAGTCTGTCCCTTGTGGCCTCTGGCTGATATGGACTGAGATGAAAAGGAGCCAGGGTCACTGCACTGAAGTGTCTGCCCCAGACCCACCTGGGACAGCCACCTCCCCTCACCTCCTGAACCACTGCAGGGTGGGGGCTCCTCTGCCCCAGATCCCTTAGCACTGGGGCACCAGTTGGGCCAGCAGGACCTGCCACCCCCTCACAACCAGCCTTCCCCAGCTCAGGGCCCTGCTGCCTCTCCTCAGGCTGATTCCTTTTGAAAGCAAAGCACATAGCATAAGGCCTGTGTTTATTTTCCCCTTAAATTAGGGTGGCTTGATTTTTATTGAGAGATCTGCCAGAATAAGGCAAGTTTGTGCAGCTGTCATCAGAAATGCATGCTTGCTTTTTTTCTCCTTCTTTTTCTTTTTTTTTCTTTCCTTTTCCTTTTCTTTTCTTTTCCTTCCTTCCTTCCTTCCTTCCTTCCTTCCTTCCTTCCTTCCCTCTCAATTTGCTTGATGTGACCCTTTCCAGGCTGAGCTGTCCCACTTCCAGTCAACAGGACAAAAGGGGAAGAATTCCCAGGGAAATCTCAGGGAGACCCATGAGAAGTGGCACATTTGTTCCTGTGACACACTGGTGGCACTGGGCAAGCCATGCATGGCACCTCCAGAGAGAGGGCTGCAGGGGACAGACTGGCACAACCTCTATCTCACAAGGAGTTTTCCATTGCTGTGGCCCAGACTTCTCTAGAATATGTGGAGTTTGTGGAGTTGGATGCTGAAGAAAGGCTCCAGGTCCATACCATTCCCAGACCCTGAGCTGACCAGCTGGCAGACCGTGGTCCTGGGTATAGGATGCTGGGAATGGCTCTGAAAAGAGCAGTTGCCCAACAAGGAGAGGGCATCACCACCCCAGCATCCTCTAACCTCCCTAGCCCCTTGCTTTATATCAAAGAAGTCTACTTTACATTGTGGAAAGCAACCAGGGAGATCCAGCCCTGCTTGATTCTTTTTCTCATATGGAACAGCTGGAAAAAGACAGTAGCCTGAGAAATTGGCTGACCTCTTTGATGCATTCAGCTGTCTAGCCTTAGATTTGTCCTTTAAATAATTTGTCAAAAACCAAACAAGCTCAAAACAACCAATCAGCAGGAAAATATGAGCCCAAACAAAACAAGAGAGACTTCCTTTTCCAGCCTTGTCCTTGTGCAGTTGCTGGTCTGAAGCAGTTTAATCTAAAGCAGGCTTTGGCAATTGCTGGAGAAAGCAATGTCCGTGATGGGTATTTAGAGACCAGGGCTCGCCTGCCATACACTGTCCAGGGGTTTATTACCTGCTGAAAAAGCTTAATGTGCTTCAGGTGCTATGTGATGTCCAGATGTGGTAGCAGAAGCCACTTGGAGAGTGCTGGTGATAGAAATGCTGCTGGGTGAATGCAGAAACATTAGTACCAAATGGGATATTTAGTCCCAGTTCATCTATTTGTAGAGAAACACAGGCTGAGCTGCTCAGGGCCAGAGGCCCATCCATCCCAGTACCCTGTGCATGGCAATCAGCTGTAGTAGGTTCTTAGTGCACAATATCAGGGCATGCAGATCATGGCTCAGGGCCAGTGATTGGTGGTGCTGGGATTTCCGGAACCAGATATAGTGCCTTTGTATTTAATAGCCCCTGGTGAATTTTGCTTCCAGGAATTTACCTAGCTAATTCTAAATCCCTTTGTACCCGCAGTTTCCTGTGGCAAGCAGTTTCACAGCTTAACAACACACATTGTTTAGTGTTGCCCATTTTTTCATAGCCTGAAGCTGGGCGAGTGTTCTCTGCTGTATGCCACTCAAGACCTGCCCTGGATCCAGCTCACACAGGAGGAATGGAGGGATGGGTGATGGGATCTGAAATAACATTACTGTCGTGATCAGATGTGCAATTACTAGTAGGCCACGAGCAGGGTGTGTTCTCACCTGCCTGGTTGCTAGCAGGTCTCATGGTGCTGTCTGCATTATGGACAAAGGTAGTTTTGGAGAATGAACAGGAGAAGATGGGTAGGGAATGAAGGGCGGCATGGAACCAGATGTGTTTGTCAGAACAGTAGAGGATGGTGAGATTGAAGACAGCATCCCCTGTCAGGAATGTGAAAATTGTGTTCTAACAGCTTTATGTTAGAAAAGAGAAAGGAAAGGAGAGTTGCAGGCCGTGATCTGCATGCAAAGACTGGGAAGCAAGACCTTAAAGTGGGAAATCCTACAGGGAGAAAGGACACAGCACCCATTGTTGCAACACATGAGAGGACTGATTTCTCTACAGAGGTCAGTGAGACCAACCTGGCAGATGCAGTTGTCCTTTCTATCTGAGCAGTGGCAGCTTTGGGGCTAAAGCCCACCAAGTGGCTGGGCCCTGGCAAGGTAGAATAGCTGTGTTTAAATTGGGTCACTCAAGAAGTTCTACTTATCAAAGCCACCTGCACCATTTCTACCCTTATCAGGAATAGTACTTGTTGGGAATTGTTCAGCAAGCTATGGCTCAGGCATGGGGGATTTAGAAATTGTTCTCAAATCCACATATGGTAAAGGCATCACGGTTCTGTATTTCCCTATGAACATGAGTGATGAAGCAGAAGTGGGAATGTTTTCTACTTAGAGTCCAATTTCCAGAATTGCTCAGCTCCCATTTAGGCAACAAAGTCGTTGGCCAGATGTGGGAAAGAGACAGTCAAAGGGATGGTGCTGAGCAATCCTATGTGGCTCCTTCCTCGAATGAGAAATTCAAAGCCTCCTCAGCTGACTGTGAGCCTTATCCAAGGGCTATTTATGGATCCAGAGACTGTTTAAAAGCTTCATGGTTGACCTCAGGCACACGCTGGATGGTCAGCACATTTTTCTGGGAAAGCAGAGTGCAATTCAAGATTTCTTGTAACTTTTTTTGTTCACCTGACACATGTGCTCCAAAGACAGTGAAAGATGAGAAAATAATATGGGCTTGATAAATGACCGAAAGAAAGTTTCCGATCTGCAGCGGTTCCCATTATTCTTCTTATTCTTGGCATCAGCAGAGTTATGGCAATCTCCCCCTTCCCCCCTTCCCAAGCTCTACTCCGTTAACATTTTTTTTTTCCTGTCAAATTCACAGGAGTGGCACCTGGGAGCATTTTGACCAAGGGGAAATTGACTGAGCAAAGTTGCCTCTTTTCAAATACATTTTCTTGAGGGACTGGAATGAATGAGAATCATAGTCATAACATGGCTAAACAGTCTTTGTTTAACTTAATGCAATATAATAACCTAAGTGTTGCAACACAGCTCCTTGCTGTGACATCCTTTTTCCATTTGCTTAATTTTCACCCCAAACACACGCTGTTAATAAGCTGCTGAGAAAATACAGCTCTTGTGACAAAATCCAGAAACTGAGCCCCTGTATGGTGTGTTAGATACACAACTCTTATTTGGACTGGCAAGTGGCACTGAAATTGGTATTGCAAAATAGATCCATTTTTCTTGCTGCCAAATGTGATGGACAGATGAAAAGGGAGGGTTGAAGAAGTGGATGGCAATAAGCAGAGAACAAGTAAAATAAAATCCTTGACAGAATGGTAACATGTGAGTTAGAATAGACATGTGATTGCCAGAAGGGAAATGCAGGATGCGGGGTGCTTTGTCAACAGCCAGAGTTAAAATAAATGTCACACTGGCAGTGAAAACTACAAGATTAAACTCCTCCTGGTGATTTATAATTTACGAGAGAAAAAGGCAGACAGACACCCAATGACTGAGCTCAAAAGAAAAACTCCTATTGACTTTAGTGGGTTTTGGAGAGGATCCAATGCAATAAAGGTTCTGATCTGATCTCTGGAGTCAGAGTATGTTTGACCAGTGATTTTAATCAGCAGAATCAGGCTCTTAATCACAGTTTGGTTTACATTTACTGCCTTTTTACTTGCTTTGTAGCAAATCTGGAAGTCATACTTGTTATTTAGGAGCTAAGGGAAAGTAAATAAAGACTACCATAAAATTTGGACATCTTTAAATTAAAAGACAATTACATTAAGGAATATGAATAACCCTTTCCCCTTCATTTTACCAAACCAGCCCAACACTTTAGAAAAGACTGAAATAAACTCTGGTCTTGTACAAACAACAATATCTTGAAAGTTTCACAGATTGTCCTGCAGATTGCTGGGGAAAGGAGATTTTCTTCAAGAGAAAATGAAAAAGACTGTCTTCCTTAGTGAAAGCTGAAAAATGTATGTTATATCATTTATAAAAAGTAATTCATGCAAAAAATGACATGGTACCCTGTGGAAAATAGGAAATAAGTTACAAAGACACTGGTTCCCAGATCTTTATCCTTCCCATAGCTACAGCATTCTGTGACTTTTTCATCAGGGATTTCCAGACTTCAGTTGCAGAATGCATTTACCAGGCACTGAATACTGAGATACAAGATGCAAAATCAAGGACAGAATGCAAAACAAGAAAAGAAATCCAACTTTGGCCTCTCAAACCTTTTCTGAGAGTCTCAAGTGTGTTTTAGGCAACAAGAGCAGTGTTTGTGGAAGGAGTGTTCAGCACGACAGAGGTCTGCACTTCTGTGGCAGTGGATGGTTTGTAAGCATGTAGAAAACAGATAAATGCTGCTGAGGCTCTCCACACATTGGAAGTGGCTGTGCCGGGGCTCTATTAGCCCTGGACAATTTGGCACTGGAGAAAAGGCTGCCTGTTTGACACACTTCCTTCAGGAGCGTTGAGCTAGTGAGAGGACTAGGGAAGCCAAATGGACTGCAAGTAATCTACCAGAGATGGTGAATTCAAACATATTGTACTTATTGATGATTTTATTCAGTTATTTATTGGATGGGTAAGTTTTCTTTTCAGTTAGACCCTCTGAAAGCTAGAGACATGCAAGTTATTTTTAAATAACAGGCAGACCTCAAAACTCAGAAGCCTATGTCTTCCCAAAAGAAGAAACATTTCAGATGATAACTGTAATAGAATTACTTTTCTGTAGTCTGACTGAAGTTTTTTGCAGAATCTCTTACTCCTATCTGCTGAAACCAAATAAAATGAGTGATTAACAGTTTCCAGTGTTCCAGAAGTTACGTCAGGCTCTGTCAAAGAGCTTCTGGGCTGTTCAAAGGGCTGTCTGAAGGGATTACTGCTCCCTCTTGTTGATGAGATCCTCTGCACAGAGACCTGGCTCAACACGGCTGAGTCAGTCATGGATTTGTGAGCAGAGTCCTTTTGAAGAGTCAGGAGAAAATCCTTCCCCATGCCACCCCCCTTGGTGGTTCTGCTTCTTGCACAGAACTGGAGACAACTCTGAGCAGAAATTTCTGGCAGCCAAGAGCCAACATATGGCACAGGCATTGCTCTGGTGCAGAGCCTGTGGCTGTGATCATCCAGGAGAGGAATGACTAACTCTGTGGGATAGCTGGAAATCACATAACTGGGATGGGAAGATGTCTTAACACCAATACAAGGAAAAGAAAGAAAAACCTAAAGATGAGAAAGAAGGAAAAAGGTACTGCCTGCATTTGGGAAGAAAAAGAAGTATTATAGCAGTTGTTCTAATGCATAAACACTGGGAAAAATCTGAAAAGCCTCTACTTTGAAGAATGGACACATCCTCATTGTTTGAAGGGGGTTTTTGCTGCTGGGGCATGAGAAGTCAACACAGCTGCAAGGCCTTTGATTTGAAGGACAAAAATTACTCAGAGAGTATGGGCAAGATTGCCCACATAAGCTACAAGTGGAGACAAACATGAATCACATAGACAAATAAAAACTCTAAGGAGCAATATCCAGAAACTTAGTACTGTCTGTCTCTGTGAGACTGGGATTAGATCACACATTAATTGTGATTTTTTCTTGACATTAAAAATTCCTTTGGAGCAGGCTTTGTGTAACAGCAGCATTGCTGGAAAGAAAAGGTCCTGAAAAATGTCCTCATAGTTTTCCGTGTATGTGTATAAATATTGAACTGCCTTCCTTTCAGACATGCCACTGAACTCTGCTCTTGTTTGCATGTTGAACCTGGAAACTTCTCAAAAGTTTTGCCTACGGATAATTCATGAGTTAAAGCCCAAATTGAAATGCCATGTTACAACTTGTAGAAATGTTAGACAAATATAATGACCATATTTTCCAGTTACCTAATACCCACTCAAAATGTAAACCCCAAAAGAACAGAATTGTTTTCATTGCTGTTAACCAGACAATATCACTCCATCTAAATATAGTATGTGATGAAACCAATTTAAATATTGTCCAAGTATTTAACACTGTAAATATTAGACTTAACACTCCATAAAAACAGGCTTTGATGATGTAGGCTGACAAAGGGAGACTAGTTAATTGCAGATTACATCATGGCTAGGACAGCATCATTGCTAGGACAGCCACGATAAATGTGAGGTGCAAAGTAAATCTAATAAAATAAAAATAGTCTCTGTTCAGTGTTCACCTTTATCAGTTTTGCTAACCTTCTTAGCAAAGACTGGGGGGAGAAACATAGTCCTAGCTAAAGGAGCATCTGGAGTTCAATATATTGGTGAAGTTTACATTAAGGGTCTGATTCAGAAAAACATCTAAACCTGTGCTTTACTTCTAGGGCGGGTTTTGTCCTTTTCACTACAACAGGGCTGATACGTCCTTCTGATATTTTCCTACAGTGGGAAGATTTCCTGAGTCAGGGTCTGAATCTAGTTCATGTTGTTGTAAAATATAGCACAGCTCGATCAGAGTTGGGGAAACAAAATTTTAAAGCTTTTGGTTACTGATAAGTTCAAAGGATTTCCTAAACTTCTGAGTTCAGACAACTATCTTGAAAATGGGGACAACTTCCTGGCAATACAGGCCTGATTTTCTTCTTGTGGCAACCTGCACCATTGTGTGTCTATCAATCTGAGTTAACCTTCCTCGACATCTGCCCAGATATTAACGTAAAGATGGATTCT
Source organism: Phainopepla nitens (assembly GCA_013400175.1). Classification (NCBI taxonomy): domain Eukaryota; kingdom Metazoa; phylum Chordata; class Aves; order Passeriformes; family Bombycillidae; genus Phainopepla; species Phainopepla nitens. The sequence goes on along the minus strand of VXBQ01028278.1, from coordinate 651,259 downwards.
GCCTTGTGTTTTAAAAAGGACAGTTTTGTGGTACCAGGATGTCCTCAAAGCCCGGAGGTGGGATGTGTCTACGTGGGTTTAGCCTCAGGCTCATATTAGTAGGAATTTCAGCTTCCAGGTGAAGCCAGGCCCCTCACTGGAACTCCTGAATGGGAGAGAGGCATCCATTCCATCATCCTCTCCCCTGCACCGAGGGCTCCCAGCTGTGCCATATGAGGCCTTCACTCTCACTTTCCCAAGATAGCAAAAGTGCAGTTCAATGGACTACAAAAAGTGCACTGATTTTCCTGAAAGGACAGTGAATAACTCTGTGGAAGTTCCCAGCTGTTATTGTGCTGAGCTGATTAAGTCACTCAGTGGGGACCTCATTTACTGTTGAAATCAGTGAAGGTGGTTCTGGTGGCTGATGTGACCAGCAAGTGGTTGCCACTGTATTTTGGGCATAAATGCTATGTAATTCCCAAAATGCTGTTTACCTCTCTTATTTCATGGATCTCTTTTTGTCTCCTTCTGCTCTATAGAAGCTGACTTCCTTCACTTTCTATAACATCCTACAGTGCTCGAAACACCTAAAATCAGTAATGCTGGAAAGAGCCTCCTGTTAACAAAAGATCTCGTCCCAAAGTGGTTTGTGAGGCCTGTTAACACATCAGAGTAAAATCAAAATAATGATGTTATATAGACTAAGTGAGTCCAGCTGTTGATGTTGACGCTCTTGAGCCGTGAAAGGAGACGTGATATAACCTTGGGTAACAGTGGTTTGTACAGGCCCAGCTCCATTGCCTGACTTTGCGTTTGCCTGCACACAGGGATGGCTACCTGCAGAGATGCAGTGGTTTAGGTGATTCCATCTGGAGCTGGTGGTCAGCATTTCCTCAGCAGCAAAGCCAGGAACTGAAATCTGCACTGGTTATAAAAATTGTCTTGTGCGTGTGTGTGTCTCTGCTTCTCCTCCCTGTTGGGTGATTGCTTTCCTCTGTCACAAGGGACACAGGGTCACCCTCAGCCAAGGCCCACTTTGGTATCTGTGCTGAACAGGAGTGTGTAGCACAGATTGCAGCAACTGGGCACAACTTCCACAGGCCAGGAGCACACTGGTCACAAGAGCAGGCAGGAATGGGATGCAGGCCCCCCTCCAGCTTCCCTTGTTTCTACTGTATTTGTCTTTCTTTATTAACCCTGCACCATGTTACTGACCCAAAGACATGGCAACAGCAGTGTTGAGAACTGCAGGGATTAAGACATTTGCGTTATAATACCTCAGCCATGAGATCATAAATGCCCTTATGCTGTATTTTGTTATCCTGGGTTGATAATGGAGGCTGATAAAACTCTCACTTTCCTTCTGTATTCAAGTGAGTTAATGTGTCTGGGCTCATGAGATCCCGGCAGGCGGAGACAGCAACAGCGCAGAGTCCCCAGTCTCGGATGTAATCAAGTAATGAGGCTGTTTGAGGACATTACTTGTTAACATATTAGCAGGTACCAGGGGTAAGTGAGTGTTTATTTAGTCCTGGTGTAAAAGCATGTCTAAAATGATTTATGCTGGAAGCTGTTTCACAGCAAACAGGCTGCTTTCATGAAAGCGGGTCAATCACCATCTCCCGTCTGCCCTCATAAATCTTATTCAGGTGCTAATGTAACCAAAAGGTTTATATAATCTGCACAATCAGCGTGGAGGTCTGGGTGCACACAGTAATAGCCTGCCTGCATTAATGCCTTCTGCCTCTAAAGGTTGCTATTTGAGGGGAGTCAAATGATTGATTCAAAGAAGAAAGAAAAGAAATAAACTTCCATGACAAGTAACAAAGTGTATGTACAGTTTTCCAGCCGCATTTTACACACACAGGAGTAACTTGCCACTGTTGAGATCTGCTGCTGGGGCTGGTTTTACATCAGGATAACTTCCATACATATTCTCTAACAGAAAGAGGACTGTGATTTTAAGGTAACAATGACAGATACCAGAAGCACAATGCTGTGAACTAGGATTGTCTTTCTATGTTCCCCAAATTTCTCTGGTTAAAGATCAGTTTCACATTATTGAACTCTTTTTCACACTGGTGGAGGACTCCTTTGAGAGATGTTATAGGTCTGGAAAGACCTTCTGGACCTACATTCAAAACATAACTTCATTAAGTTCCATCTTGAAAGTTGCCACAGATTATTTTTTTCTGCTGCTTACTTCTTCATCCTCCTTCCTCTTCCTGAGGAGTGTTACAAGACCACATTTCCCTTCTTCCCAGTTTTCAGCTCGAACTTATTAATTGCCAGTTTATATTAGTAGCCAGATTTTATCCTATTCTTCCTTCTCTCTTGCCCATGCCAACAGTGTCCTTCAGTTTAATTAGCTTTTCTCTCCCACATGTATTTACCACTGGATAGGTTTTTACCTTGGGTCTTTGTGACATCTTAGACCACAGAACACATAACCCCCAGGAAATCTTCCACTTTCTTCAGACAAAAATCTTATTTTAGTTTACATTAGTCAATAGTATCTTCTCTCAGCCTTCAGTGATCCCCACCAAACAAGAGAAACCATTTGTCTCATAAACCAATTTGGAGCAGTCAAGTGTCCTTGAGCAGCACACAGCTCCTACTTAAAAAGCTGCAGCTCCCTCTTTTGCTAACAAATCCTTCAGCCAGCAATTTCACTAGCACTGCTAGTGCTGAAAAGAAGGTTTCAAAATATTGCACCAGAATACTCTGATTTTGGAAAAATGTTTTATGAATGCAAGAGGTGAACATATTTTTTCTGAGGAGTAGCATCATGTTACTTGTTTGCTGAAAGAGTCTGGAGATTTACTGATGGACCATGAAGTCCAGACTGTAGGTAATGACTGTGCCTGGACTTCAATTGTTAATTGCTCTTCATTATTTGCTTCTTATGAGTCATATTATACCATTATAAAGTCATAAAACATGAGGAATTTAATAAGGACACAGGAGAGATACTGAGCAAAATAAATAACCAGCTATGGGCAAAGATCAGTGAATATTTGCTATGAGTACATTGAAGTTAACAAACAATGTTAAAACTTAGTGTTTGGTGACTAAATGTAAGCAAGAAAGAGTTTGTGGCAGCATTCAATAATAAAGAAGGGTTTTTTGTGAGTGGCAAAGCTAATGTAGTTGCTCTCTGTGATATTGTATGCGGTTTTAAAAAATTTCTTTTCCCATCACAATAACATACTTTTTGCTTTTGTTGATACTCTGTATTAGGTTAGGGACAGTCAAGTTTTTTGGATGAGCTGCACCTCTTACAAAAGCAAATAAAAAAGATTAAGTCAATCTAGACTGTAGAACAGCTCACAGACACTCAAGAAGGTTGAGCTTGTTTGATGGGCATGATAGACAAACAAAGCTGCATCAGCAAGGTGTGTGATAGTTCCAGTTACAGAACACTGCATGCTTGTCATAATTCCTGTAATATGTCCCTTTTAGTTAATTTGTGGCAGACCAAAGGAACTCTTTACAGGAGACAGAGGCGCTGCTCAGCTGCTAAGAAAGCTTGTTTGAGAAGAGCAGGGACATGGTGAGTCTAGAAAAATCAAGGTCTATATGTTAGGTACATATATTAAATGTTCTTTCTTGGGAAAACTGATTTCAGGATGTTCTGAGGAACAGGGACTTCCAAATGTTCTAGTAATTGGCTAGAAAATGTTTAGACAGTGACTTCTTTCTTCTGCAAGAAAGTAGTGGCAGCGGTCCTCCTTGGTTTTGTTTATTTGTTTTGGGCACTCTAGAGAAGATGGTGGGAATCACAGTCAGTATGTGTATCACCTTGTATTTTTCATGCTTCATTTCATTCCTGTTAAAGTAATTGAGGTAATGTGGTGAGGGTCATTGAAAATAGTCTTAAGTATTCTTTTCTAGTCTCTTTGAGCTGTGTATTAATTAGGGTGTGAATTTGGCTGGGTGTTGGTTTGGGAGTTTGGCCATCACTGATGCCAAATGCACTGTTCTCCAGAGGTTTGCTGCATGATATTGGGCAAATCTTCCTGCCCCGCCAGCCTGCTCTGCTTCACTTGAAGTTTCTTGGCAGTGATCTTTCTGTCTGGCTGTGGGCATGGCTTCCACTCAGCATGAAGATGGGGGGCCTCAAACTACACAATTCTAGTACAAAAAAACCAAATTTACAGCAAGACTGTTTATTGCACATAATGGATCAGCTTAACTGTGTCATTCTCATTCTGAGAACCTCATTTAGGCATGAAAGCCATCACCACAGGATGTAAACAGTCTTTCAAAAATTAAGCAAAGATGACACACATGAGCTGATTTTTAGTTCTTTTACTCCAAGTCATGCACATAGTGTGGCTTTTTTCTGTGACAATTATTTCAATTTTATTGCTTTCTCCAAGAATCATTTATTGACTTAAGCCATTTGTCACTTAGACAATCACTGTGATCTTTAATTATGACTTAGACTTCAATATAATATGAAACATAATTAATATACCTATTAATTATTTATTGTTATAAATAAATTATTAATTATTATTAATTATTACCGATTATTATAGGTATAATATAGCTATTCCCAGTGATTAGACATGTCTACCCTGCTTGTCCAGCCAGCAACACACATACAAAGAAGAAGGCTAAAAATTGCTTTTTGCCATTACCAATGAATTATATAATTAGCCATCAGGCCAATGGGAACAATTTGACATTTATCTGTCCTTGAAAGGAAAATAATACAGAATGGAACAGAAAATGGAACTCCCTGGATTGGTATCCTTGGTTGTGAGTCATCTATCCAAGATAGCAGAGGTGAATGGAAGAGATGTTGTGCAATGACCTTAAACAAGATACCTGTTGTTTAAAAGACCAAAGTTAAGGAAACAAATTTCACCCTTTCACTGCAGAATTAAAGGTCAAACTACCTGACTCCTGAAACAGACCCACTGAATAACCCTGCTGCCCAAGCCCCTGTGGCAGCCTTTCCTAAAGGTCGTAAGATGAATGTAGGGTAATGTTTAACATAGCTGGGAAGAGAAAACAGAAGGAAGCGGGATGTGGTGCTGCAAAGGCATACACATTATCTCTCCGGTACCACTGAACTGATTGCAGGCACCATGGGGACACATCCTCCATGTCTTGGGAGCAGTCCCATGTAAAGGTCAGGAGCGATGGGAGCCAATGCTCCTTCATTTCCTCACCACGATTTTGTTACTGCCCACGTGTGAAAAAAACATCCCTGAGTGGCCAGCCAGTCACAAGTTTTTTCAATGTATAATAGCACTCATCCATTAACCATAAATAATCTATATTTATCCAAGGGGTCCCTAACAAAGCCATGTGTACATTGCACAGAGCATTAGGCTATCAAGGTATAAACTATTTAAAGCACTCAGTGTTTGAATTGTCATTTCTCAAGTTTAACATTATGTTGTTTCAATATCTAAAGCCTCCTTCCCAATGCAGCAAAAATGCGAAACACATTGAGAGAAAATGTAAAACATACTAACTTGATTATTATGAGTGCTCTGGATTGTGTCACAATTCACTATTAATTTAGACCACATTCCAGTGGCTTCTCCCTTCCCACTCTGCATTCTGGACCAATCTGTCAGGGAACTACACCACCGACTAAATAAAAAATGTATATTTGCATCTATGTATTTTAAAGTCTGCTGCTTGGAGGAGATCTTTGGGACATGCAGTTTAGGGAGCATTATTTTCCATTAGCAACTAGAAGTGATGGACTGATTTTGAGGGTCACTTGCATAATAAATTCTTCTGGGCATCAGGGATATCCACATAGTCAATTCTGTGAATGCCATCATGGGCTTAATGGTGAGGCTTGTCTCACCTCCTCCCACCCATTAACTATCATTAACCAAACGATGGCTGAATCCCCTCACTGAGAAACTTTTGCAGCCAGAACCAATTTCTGCTTTGGGAGAGGTGGAATGGCCTTGTGGTTACAGCTCCAGAATATGGTTCAGCAAAATTAGGTTGTGTTTTTGCCTCTTGTATAGGCTGCCAGTGAGACCTTGGATGAATCATTTATACTTTTCCACCTGTAAAGTGAACAAAATAATTTTTCCTATTTTCTCAGCCAAAGAACATAAATACTTTGGGGTAAATTAATCTGAACTAGAGTTATGGCAGCACAAGGCACAATGGAATCCTCCTCTTAATAGAACTACTGTGAATGTAGTATTTATTCAGGGTATTTTGACATCACTGTGTCCAAAGCAGCTGTTGGAAGGAAATGCAAATAATGCATGTGATCAGACTTTCCAAAGGGGTGTTTTTTAGGGGAGTTTTGCTGATTTTCTGGCCACATATTATGCAATCAGTATGGCAAGTATGTATTAAAGAGGCAACAACTATTCCTGGTCATCTCTGTTGCTCATTCACAAGTTGAAAAGCCAATCTTCAGAGCACCTTTTAAAAGCCTCACAGAAAGATTTCAACTCCTGGCAGAAGATTGCTCAGAATTCACCCTACATAGCAACAAAAGGACAATGTCATGGTTTATCTCCACCAGAACACTGGACAGATCCCTCTCAATCCATGAGGTTTTGATGTATTTGTTTTTTGTGCTTGGTGGTGGTAGTAAATTTTGGACAAAGAATTTAGGATCCAAACTGTTTGTAGCTGGACAGCCCAGCTGCAATATGTCTCTCCAGTTTGTACCCAGAGGGGGCCATAAACACCCAGCTGAGCACTCCCATCTGAATTTCCTACTTATGGTAGAGCACGTCTCTCAGGGAAGACATCAGCTCCTCGAGTCAGTGTGCATGGGACAATAGTTTGAAGGATTAAGTGAGAGACCAAAAAAAAACTTTTGTGATCTGTGCTAGGCAAATCCCATAGGTACATCTCCTGAATAGCAGAGGTTTTCAAAGGCTGCCTAGGGTGGTCTAACTGCGGAGTCCTGACCCCAGGGAGAGCAAAATTTAGCAAATATGAGGCAGAGGTTGGGGAAGATCCTTCCCTCGCTGAGTGGTTCTGCTTTAGGAATGATCTCTTCTTTCTCCAGAGACACAGGCCTTTTGTGTGCTGGTGCTCAGCTGCTCCTCCAAGGGATAAAACCAGACTATGCAGGATTTGCTCTGGAAAGACTGGAGCTGGGTTCCAGCCTGATACCTCAAACAAAATTATTAGCTATGGCTCCAGTGTTTCCTTTTTGCTTTCTGCCCTTTGTTGTGGTGCCCAAGCAAGGACACTCGGCACTCTTTGCTCCTGCTGTATCCCACAGTACCTCCAGCAGCACTCTGACAACCCTGCTGATCTTTTCCACTGACTGGAGAGGGAGCCTGATGCAGGTGTTTCAGTGAAATTTATACAATCCAGATGTAAATCCAGTGGCAAGCCCCTCAGGATTAGACATGTCTGGAAATGAACGTTATTGGGCTGATAAGATTTCTGAGCATTTTTTCCACAGGAAACCCACTGATTTTCATCTCCGGGTTTGGCATGCGAGCTCCCTAAGGCTCCTGGAGAGGCATACCTTGGATTGCCTGTGACAAGATATGAACAGGAGAGCTCCAGCTGACAAAAAAGGCCAGGCTGGGATGGCAGTTAGGAAGGAAAAATCACTCTATTCTTTACTGTCGACTTTGAAAATGTGTTCAAGAAAGGATTACAATGTCAATATTGTAACACTGGTTGCGTAAGAATTGCTGTTTGGAGGAGTCGTTTTTTGGAGAAAAAGCTGAGAGAAGAGACCGTTCACTTCATTCCTGCAGATACATCAAATGAAAAGGGATCAGCTAAACCACAGACAAACCCCTTTTTGCTTTTGCAACTGTTCATTTTTTCCATCAGAGCTCAGACCATGGAGCTAAAATCCAGTAATGAAAACCTTCCTTGCAGCCCATGGCTTTGCAGTGCCCTAGACCAGGCTGAGATTGAAGTCAAATGGAGTTGATCCCCAATTCTCCAAGCTGCAGCAGGGCAGACAATGGCCTGAGCTTCAATCTTCACACAGATGAAACTGCTGCAGTGGGACTGGTTTCCAGGCTGATGTTTTTCATCTCTCAGTTACTGAGAGCCTGAGAGGAAGCAGAGAAACATTATCAATTCCCTCTGCTCCAGACCATCAGTCTTTCTCTGCTGGCATACCTGACAGCTCAAAAATGATCAGGTAGCAGCTGCTTTTTGATTTCTTCTCTTATCTCTAATCCACGGTCTCATGAAATGGCACGTTAATGCTTTAAGGACATTCTAGCCAGGGGAGTGTGCTTTCCCCTCTAGCCAGCAGGTAGAGCCAGCAAGCCTTGCATCATGTCACAGGTTAATGGCAATTTCACAGAAACCTGGATAAACAGATTGCTTCCTCTCTCCCTTCCTCCCTCAGAGAAAGCCCTGACTCTAACAGTAATCCTAAAAACCTGTGCAGGGAATGAAGAATCTCACAGCTGGAAAATACTTGCACAGGTGATCTTCTGTAATGAAGATTTCAGCATTTGCTCAAGTGACTGCACAAGTTAGACCAGGAGACAGAAACCTCATTGGATGTAAATCAGCATCCAAACTGAGCTAGCTCTGTGTTTGTTTGTTTTTCTTTTTTTCTTAGTAGGAAAGCAGAAAATAAAAAATAATACCTTGCTGTTTTCCACAGATATGTCCCTTATACTGCAAGGGATGGAGGGCTCAGGAAAGGCTGCTGCTGGGGGCATGTTTGAAGCCATGGTCCACTTGTTTCTTCTCCACTGCAATCATGACTTCGAGTCATTATCTTTTTTTGTAAGCATTTAAAAGTGATGTGTCCCAGAATCTCTTTTGGCTCAGGAGCTTCACACTGGCCACTACCTGAGTGCTTCAGTCCCCATCAGAACTCACCTGCCTGTCCCATAGTCAGGGAAATGGCCTTAAACCATGTGTTTCACAAAAAACTACACTTCAGTTTGTATAAAACACGGTGTTATATCTAAGACAAAACCTAAATAATCCTACAGACAGTAGTTATATATAAAGAATATATAAAGAATTTTTCATGACAGCATAGGTACACAAACATCTTTGATCATCTTTGTGAATCCTTAGACTGTTGCATTTCAGCTTGTGATTAATTTGAAATAATTTCGTTTTAATATCATTAATGACCATAGGTTTAATTTCTCATTTCAACAACATTACCAATATTACCATCAATGTTTCACTTTTTACATAAAACATCTAGTTACTCTTTTCCCCCTAGTGCTTTTAAAATCCTTTTGAAACTGCTCTCCAGTTCAATTTCTAAGCTTTCCCAGCACAGCCATTTACCTCTGATAGGCACAGTTTTTCAGAAAGAGGTCAAGGATGGTGAAAGTTGCTATCACATCTCAAGAGCTGATAGTGCTACTTTCCCCTCAATGCTTTCTTTTGCTTGCCTTGCAAGGCCTCTTTCAGTTCCCTTGACCCCACTGCCCTGCTCCTTTCTACTGATACAAGAGAATTAATAATAGAGCTCCGGTTTGCGCCAGAGCCGCACAACCACTGGGACGCGGCAGTAAAACACACAAGCAAACGCTCAAAACAGCAAAGCCCCCCCCCACCTCCCTAAATCCATCTTCCTTGATGCCTTTGATCTGGGGCAGGTGGGAAAGAAAGCAAAAGGCCTTTGGGAGAATTATGACCGCAGTGCCTTCCTAGGTGGCACGGCCGCTTCCTCGAGAGTAACAGTGCCATTAATGGCTCCTTTGTGCCAGCTTGTATCAGACCACCAAGGCGTTTGCCCAAAGGCTAGAATGTGTGCAGAATAAAAAGTAACATTTTGCTGCTTCTTTCTGAAGGTCAGATTCATTTCAGTCACAGGGAAGCTCGTGCTCAGGCAGATGGGTAATGGAACAGCAGATTGGGGGAAGAAGAGCTTTTCTCCTCTCTATTCTGTGGGAACAGCCATGACTTCTCACATAAATGTACTCTCCCTCCCCCACCTCAGTTTCCTTAAACCATTGGACAAATCTCCTTTGATCCACCTTCCAAAATCCACTAGCAAAGAGAAACAGCTTTTCTCTTTCCACAATGTCATTGTGGCCTAAAAGGCCAGCACTGAATAAACACCCAGTTCTGTTCATGTCATTTTCTGCTGTTGCAGTTGTGTCTTCCCAGGACTACCCATAATTCTGGTTAAGACTTCCCATAATTTGCAGAGATTACGTGCTGGACAGGTGATAGGGGTAGCCTTGTATCAGTTGTATACAGAAGAGGTCAAAGAATCATAGAAGTTCCCTCTCAGACTTGTGAAGAGCTTTTAAAAAGCGTAAGTCTCTGAAAGTGGTGTTTTGCATCTAGTGGACAGAATGGAGAAATGAGCAGGTTGTACAAACTCCTTGTGAGGACTCTGTCCTATCAGTGGTGTCAGGCATGAGGAAACTCTAACTATAGCTGAGCAGGGGGTAGCCAGATTCTTCTACAGACATCTCTATCCCCTTGCTCTCTCATCCTGCTCCCACCACCTCTCTTCCACCTCGGCCTGGTACTCATCCACAGACCACAGCCATGCAGCTGTGCCCATCCCATGGAAGAGCATGGAACCTTTTGTTGTGGAGGAATGCTTTCAAACTAGATGGAGGCTGTCCCCAGGCAGAAAGACTGCTGAGTTTGCCTTAAGCAGTGCAAAAGCTGTCTTAAATCAAAGGCAGAAATGTGACTATCAGGTTAATCTGCCCTGTTTTGAAGAGAAGCACAAGTGCATTATTTCCCCATTTTTCCTGGGTCTCCAGAAAACCTTTAACAGTGAAGGCTGAAGACACAAGCACTGAAGTGCTGGGTGTCCAAGGCAGTTTTTAAGTGGTATTTCAATTTACAGCCACAGACTTTGGAAAAGTCATTGTACTTTTGAAACAAAAGAAACAGAAAAGTAATATATCAAGGCGATGGTAATGTATCTTTATAAGATCTTTTGTGATAAATTCTCAGTAAAGGTCAGAGAAGCCCATTCAGACTGAATGGAAAAAAATATGCTTGAACCCATGATCGCTAGGCTGGCTTGACTTCTCCAGTCTCCTGCATCTGTGAGTGAAGTATTGAAACGGGAAATTGAGAGCGATTCCTTTCCCCAGCTACCATTCTCAGAGAGCACTGCTCATTTCTGTAACTCCCTGAAGACATTAAAATGTCTTTCCCTTCCTGTAAAAAAAGATTTTCTTTTCCTTTTCTTAAGACATTAATTTCAAGATCACCGACTTTGGCAGATTACTTGCTAAATTGAGTTGCATCCCGATGACCACCCATCTTGACACCCAGCTTGGTCTTGACCTAAGATTATCCAACGATAAAATCATGACTCTTTAAATGGAGAGGATGAATGTCTGCTCTAAAGTGATCTAAGATCCTTGAACAAAGCCACAAACACTCACCTTTCTCCGGCTCCTGGCCATATGGACCAGCTTCTCCTTTTGTCTCCACACCAACAATCGCAGAGTTGCATGGGGAGTTTAATCTGCTAGGTGATCTGAAAAAAATAAAATTAAACATTGCAAATGTCTTCATGTAAGGGTAGTTTTAAGCTGCATCAAAGAGGTGGACCAAATCTTCCATAACTGTGACTGTCACCACAAGAAGGTCACAGGAGTAAATGCCTGCTCTGGCATCAGCAAGGTCCTGGTGAATTTTGGGAGAACTAGTATTTCCTCCTGGAAAATGGAAATCCCCCCAGGAATGGACCACAGGAAAGCACAGGAGAGCTGTGAGCCTCAAATCAGGTCAGTGTCTACACTGCACAGAACTCTCAAACCAAGGAACGGCACTCATCACCTGACACATGTAGGGGCTCAGAAGGAGCAGCAGGAGCTCAGGTTTGTCTCCTCAGACCAGCAGGAGATTCATGTGGAAGAGGGCACACAAGCTGATTCCCGGGTTCAAAATCTTTCTCATCTCTTGCTTTCACATCTTTGTCTCTGGTTTTGTGTAACACAGATGCAGAGCCATTCCCTGGATTGCCATAAACCCTCACTATTCCACTGCCCATTAGCAAACTGAAACAAGCTCTCTGGCATTTTAAATTGAGAGATTTTGTAAAAGAAACCCCAAAAACAACTTTTCAGCTTATGTTTTGGAGTTGATGATAGACAATCTCATAATTGAGTAGCTATGACAACAATGTCATTTAATACAGAAATTCAGCCTTCTTGATGCTCAGTGGAAAAAGAAGTGGCAGAGATTTTTATTGCCCCACCTGGAGGGAGGGGCTGAAACCCCAGGGCTGGTGGAGACAACCCCTGGCTGCAGTTTGGGATCAGCACAGTGTCCTTGCAGAGCCGTGGGTCTGGCTGGGGCATTCCTTCATCAATAGGCACCATTTATCACCAAGATGCGGCTGGGTTCCAACAGCGACAGAAGGAAAACACTGGCAGTGTTTTCATTAAAAGGTACAAAAGATTTGCAGTGTAGCTGACAGAGGCCATATGTGACCTGCTCAGTGTTCAGCAGGGCTGATAAAGAGCAAAAGGAGTGTCCTGTGAAGGTAAAGCTATACCTCACCTTAATGAGCAGCCACTCAGGGGTAGGAGGTGGGAGAGGACGATCATATTTCCTCTGACCTGGAGTTCAACTTCTTTGGATGCAACCTAGAGTGGCTGAGATAGCAAGGTAGCTCAGAATAAAGAGAGTGAGAAAAGAGAGAGACCCTTTTCTTCTTCCTTAACGGAAAAGCTTGGCCTGGGGCTGCTCACAAGTTGCCAGCAGCAGCAGTGATCTGCATGCAGACCACTGTGTTCTGCATGTCACAGCAAAACCTTACCAGGAAAAGAGCCAGGATGAGTGCAAAACTGTCTCCTGTTTTCACAGGTGGAAGCATTTTAGAGGTGTGGAGGAGTAGAGCCACCCATTTCCCCCCCTGGCAAGCTTGCATGTCAATTTTACACACCTGTGATCAGTTGTGGCAATGGCCGTGAGCAGCATCACCAAGGCCTTAGCAGACAAATGAAGTGCCAAATCCCCTTGGGCTCTGTCAGGAGTTCAGAGAGCTGCATCTCCTCATCTTATATCAAGGACACACAGAAGTGCTACAGGACTGTGGGTAGAAGTTAAGACTGTTTCTTACTACAGGGAGTCTGCTCTTTAACCTCAGCCAACACAGGATGCCCATCAGTCCTGTTCACCTTCCTGCTACTCTTCCCATCTGCCTGACCTGCTGTGTTTTCCCTGATGTTCCTTAGTTATGTGTTTACAGACTGTTTTGTATTTGGTACATTTTATTTCATTCTAGTGTTTTCAGCTGCTACTATGAAATCAATTAAAAAATCTTACTGATGCAGCACAGGAGAAATGGTCTGTACAATCATAGCAGATGTAAGAGAAGAAGGAAACAAACCTCAACCTTATTTCATGCTTGAAAAACACTTGGATAAATCCAAACATTTCCTCAAAGTTAAACCAGAATGCAGGGATAGAGGAGGAGGCTTGAAGTTGCTTCATTCCTGGTAGGCTTGAGATCAGAGTAAACTACAGCTCGCTTGTAACACCAGGCATTGACACAGAGCCAGCTCTGGAGTGGCACTTGGCAATGTTCAATCCAGCCAGACCAGAGGCTGCAATTCCTCTGGCTGAAGGCATTTGAGTGCCAATTCACCTGCCAGTGGCTGGGGCCCTGGTTACAACAGTGCTGCACAAAAAACACTGCAAATGTTTTATCAATTAGGCATGTGAACCACAGAAAGCTGAATTTCCCCACAGTTAAAAGGTTAATATAAATAACTGTATTTAAAAACATTATTTATTGTTTCTTCAAGTAGCAGGCCTTCACAGCCCCATGGCTGTGTGGCTGGGATATGGTTTCACAGAATTTGTGTGGGCACTTGCTGAGGTGTGTGGGGGGAAGGTTTGTGTTCCAGCATCTGGACACCCTCTCCTTGTTTATCACTTGTTACTCACCTCGCTCCTGCCCCCTGCTCGCCTCCTTCACTGCCCCATCTGTGCAAAGGAGGCTTTGTAGAGCTGGCAGGGTCAGTGATTAATTACACAAAGACAAACAGAGTTAATATTCTTCCTGGATAGAACTAATTACTCAAGTGTTTGCTTTTATAGACCTCAGATTGATTGTTTCAGAGACAAATCAGTCTAATTGAAAAGACCGTTTGTTTCCAAGAGAGAAAAAATAATATGTTTGTGCATCGTGGATTGAGGGGGGCTTTCTTCCTCTCCTTTTCAAAAGCAGGCAGTGAAAGAATTGGTGCATACTGTTGCACCCTCACTGGACATCAGAGTGGCTGTGCCTCAGCCATTCCCAGACCATTTCCCCTTTCACACAAGCTGTTATTTCTTTAACCAGCACTTTGTGGAGGATCATGGGGTGTGAGGTGGAGGGTGTGCACATACTGAAAAGCAGTCCCAACCCAACATGTTCAGGATTTAGCTGAACAAAGGCAGGAAGTGAGAAGGGGCACAAGATACACTCATGTCTTTTTCTTCTATATTCTCTGAATCAATTCATGAAGCCTCTTGCATCTGGGGAACTGAAAACAACTGGCATATCATTTCTGCTCCAGTGCACTCAAAACACTTTACTGCCTTTCTGCTGCCTTAGTCTGGTGTGTCGCCTCCTACTCTCTCCTCTCCTTGGCACCTCACCATCCCAGAGCACTTTGAACTCCTTTGTCTTTCCTTGCAGCTCACCCTCTCTGATGTCTTCTTTCACTGATGTCTCCTCTGACCTTTTTCATTTGTATTTGTTCCTTTCCAGGAGGTTTAAGCAGACAGGATTGGATTCATGGAGCAGCAATGGGAGCAGCCATAACAGAAAGTACTGACACAAGAGACGAGGTACAACAGAGAGCTGGCACCAAATGCATGCCTGGGCCCTTCACCCCTGAGAAACCTGGCCCAACGCACTGAAGCAAGGAACTGGAAAAGGGGTTGCATCTCAGGAGGAACCTGGAGTATTGCTACACCAAGATGAACAGGAATGTAGACTGAGGCTGGGCATCATCTGCAGCTCCTGATCCTGCTGACAGTACTGACCTGCTCAGCTTATGTCTGCATCACTGTCCACATGGCCTCTTGGCAGGGAAGGGAAGAAATTCTTGCTGTGGAATTGGGCTTGTGAGTGAGCAGGTTACTTGCAGGCCATTCAGTTCAAGTTAGTCTTAGCTAGGGAATTATACTGATCATGAAAATGCAGGAAGCAGATGAAAATCTGTTCCTTTTGTCATGTGGACCAGCAAGCCACTTCCTATTTTTAGCTCTGAAAATCTCTCAACAGAGATGCACCCCATCAGTTTGTCACCTGAGTGAGGCTGCAGGACATGGAGGCAACCTTCCATTCTGGCTAGAAGTAATCAGCCTTAGATTAGCCATGCTTAATGATGACTGAGACAAAGAAATGCCCCTCCAAACAAGTCAACTGCACAGAGGCTGGGGCAACAAGGGACAGGAGGCATTTCCAAAGGAAGGTGATGTAGTACAGGAGCAGGAGGTTGGTCTGAGAGTGAGGTGGCAAAACAGCCCCAGGAGCTCTGAGAGGAGGCATGAGAGAAGCACCAGAGACCAGACAAGAGTTAGTGTCATCATCCTGGGGGAGAAAACGTGGAGGCTTTGCAGGCAGAAGGAGAACCATGTGCAAAGAAACCATCTCCCACTGCTAGTTTTCAGCTGCTTGTTTTCAGCTGTGCTTGGGAAAACACAGCAAAAGGATCATTCTTCATAAATAAACACTCGTAGCTTCTGCTGCTTCACCAGGGAAAGTAACACTGCAGGCATTTGCTAACTAGCCATGCCTGAGAGGAACAGAAATCTCACTGCTGGATTAAGCTGAGAAAGAAGTGGAGAGAAACCCCAATAAAACAAGTCTGGCCCAGTTGCTGTCAGCTCTTTTTTTTTTTTTTCTAAAATAAAAAAGATTTAAAGCAAATTTCTCCATTCTCCACCACCAAAGTCAGGTGAGCATTTTGCACCTTGAAAGAATACAAACCATGAAGCAGACAAACACTTTTTCAGGAATATTCTCATCAGGCAATTAGCCAGCCCTCTTCTTAGGCCATGACAGCAATCATGGCATGCTGCTGCCTCGCACACTTTGACATAGGACGAGAAAGGCCAGCAGTACCCTGTAAATCCCAACACTGCTGACAGCCAAAATCAGGAGCAGCTCATTCCCCTGGGAAAAAGATTTGTGAGAAAGGTGCTGAGCTTTCCTTACCCATATGCTTTCTGTTCTCACTACATCTACGCCTTCACCTGCTTTTTGTTTATCTCTGTCACAGAATTCATGTGTGAGAGCCTAGAACTGAGAAGTATTTTCTTTGTCACTTCCCCACTTCCCCTCCCTCAAGAGAACATACTTCTAAGTATTTGAGCATTTTCTTACCAAGGGCTTTTCTCCGAGTCCTGGCCTTCCTTTGCTGTCCCTCCCTTTTGTTCTGGATTAATTATATGGTGTTAAGTGTCCACAGCAGCCATCGCTGCTCTAGTCCAGCACTGCAATGTGCAGGAGATGCATGCTGGAGAGGGAAGAATGCAGGCAGAAAGGGAACTACCGGATATTAAAAATTGCTGACCCTTTACAATCATTAATGCTGAGAGGATATATTTTTCATGTGGGAGGGCTGGGCAATTTTCACAAATTTGCTGGGCTGTTTGGTAATCAGGCAGAAATTCAACTGCAATAACATGTTCTCCAGTTTCCTAGCTGAATACCAGGAGGCTTGGAGGTGAAGCCACAAAGGCTGACACCTTTGATCAAACCCTTCCTGCTCTTGGCAGGAGTTGTTGCTCTGAGTGTGATACACGTCGTTGTGGAGGTAACAACAATAACTTTCCTCCTTCAATTTCAGGGCTGGTTCCACAGAAAGCACCTGCTGGTACTGCTGTAATGGAGAAGTGCTGCAGAGCTACAGTATTTCCTCAGGCTTAGTGGGAGCAGTCAACGGAAATTATCCGAGACATTTGCCCTTCCCCTGTTTCACTTGCAGCTATCATTTCTTATTTCTAGTTGCTAATAACAACCACCAGCCTAATCAGCAGTAATTCCTGTCTGCATATTGCAAAGAAAATCAGAGCCTTTTTTTACAGGGTGGGAAAAGCAAAGGACAGGGAAAAGCAAGGCTTGCCCAGCATCACCCAGTAATCCAGTGGCACACAGACAGATCTCTTGAGGCCTGATTTAGCAACAGAGCCCGGGCGAAATGCTGCCTGACAGTAAATGTTTCTTAAGCATGCATGCACATATACACAGATTACAAGGTAAAAATTGCACATAATATTTGGTAACAGTGCTGCAAATTGGTACATGCCAAAATGTTTTTCAGAAGCAGCCCCAACTTTCACCGTCAAACAGGCAACATGATTGAGCCAGTCACCCTTGTAACCACCTCCCTCTTGCTCTCCTTCTTCCTGCCACCCTAGTGACCTTATCTCATCGTTGAATGCCAAAAGCCAAACCCCAAATATTAAGAGTTTTACTAAGTGTTTCATGACAGGAGGTTTGTGGAGAATAACATGCCTGAAACCAAACTGACTTTGCAAAAATCAGGCTGCAATGCTCTGGAATTAACTACGCAAATACACAGCCTTTCTGGAGGTACCTCTGCTTTTTTATTTTAAATCAGTGTAGTCTAGCCAGGAGAGGAGAGGAGAGGAGAGGGGAGGGGGTTTTCTTCCCTTTGTGTCCATTCTGGGTGTCTCATTCAGGCTGTGCAGGGATCCCAGGGGTGGTGGCTCAGTGACTGCTCAGGTGGCTCTAGCTGCAGCCCTNGAGGAGAGGAGAGGAGTGGAGAGGAGAGGAGAGGAGAGGAGGCTTGGCTGATTGGAGGAGCTCCTCGCTGCTGTTTAATCCATTGAACAGGCAGACACCTTGCAGGACTCATATTTCAGTTTTTCAAGCACGGTGTAACATTGCTCCAAGCAGCCCCCCTCCAGAATATCTACAGAATTGCTATAAAGAAGCCATTTTCCAATTCTTACCTCACAGCAGAATGAAAGAAATTGGTAACAGAAAAGACACACAATGATTTTTCTCTCTTTTTGTTGCATTTGATTTCTGGCATCCTATAATACCATTCTATAACATTGTGTCATATGCTGAATGCTTTTCTGTGAAAATAAAAACACGGAAACATGGCTTTTGCTTCAGGAATGAACAGCAGTTGATAGGAGCACTTTGTGGTCAGATATGGCTACTGTAAATTTTATTGAATTTGAAACAGACCCTGAGAGGCAAATCACTTTGCAGATGTCAGGGCAATTCGATCTGCAAGGAGCCTGATCCTACAAGCTTCTGCACTGCACTGACTTTCAAACATTAGGAAATTTTAAACATCTGAAACAATCACCAGAATTTAAATGTTCTTGCTTATTTATAAGCACGACCTTGTAGCCCACAGAAAGGATTTGAGGATTTGACCAAACAGGCAAAGGTCAGTCCCTCAGCCTAGGTTTAGCTGCACTGTCCAATTTAGAGACAGAAACAATGTTCAGATCAGAATGCCACCAGTCAGGACAGACAGATCCATACTGGCCACTCTGGTCTGTGGCTGCACCCTCAACATGCTATGTGACTGGAGGCATGTTTGGGAATGCTGCTAATGCAACTGGTTTCACCCCAGCAAGATATTTTTCCACCTCTGAGATACTGAGAGGTTTAGCAATTACTCTTTTGAGGTCCTTCTGAGACAGCAGACAAAAGGAAATTATTATTTAGGGTAACCATATTTGCATAATCAAAACTTGGGAATTTTTAGGGTCAATATTTCACATGACTGCAAAACACTCTGAATGCCCTTCCTATGGTCTTCTGAAAATGTCAGCTTTTGATTATGCCTCAACATGTATATATTTCTCAGAGCAAGAACATGGGGGTTTATTTTACCAAGTAACACCACATTCTGATGAGGTTCATTAATATAGCTAATGGGAAAAGGTCATCTCTGTCTTTGCACTAAATACCATTATACTGACATTTGGATTTCAGCCCCCGCTAGGGTCAAAGAGACAGAGAAAAAAAAGAAAACCACCAAAGTCTTAGAAGATGTAAATACTTTAAAAAAAAAAAAAGTTATTTTTTTGTTCATAAATCAGAACAAACCCTATAGTGCACACCTACACAGCTGCACATTCAGGAAAAGGGAGATTGACTGGGCCAAGGGCATGAGGTTTAGATTTCCTGGAAAGTACCAAAGGAGCTCTTTAAAAAGCAGCCATTTTTCTTCACCTGAAAAAAAAGAAAAACCTCACAAATTTCAGGACACACCAAACTAGAGGTTCACTTTGACCCAGTGAATATTCTCAGAATCTCCTTCACACACACTGAACAAATCCCACTTCAAGTAGAAGATAGGATCAGACTGGAGCTGAAGTGAAACAGCTGAGCAAACAGGAATTTTGGGGATGCTTTCTCACATCTGTTTTTTGCCTGTGTTTAATGGGGATGCTGGGTGCACCTTTCTCAAACACCTAACATCCTGCTCTGCTCAGCGTTGCACCTCGAACAAACATTGTTTTGTTCCAAGAATCGAACACTGATCATGT
Organism: Phainopepla nitens; assembly: GCA_013400175.1. Classification (NCBI taxonomy): domain Eukaryota; kingdom Metazoa; phylum Chordata; class Aves; order Passeriformes; family Bombycillidae; genus Phainopepla; species Phainopepla nitens. The sequence continues at coordinate 631,849 of VXBQ01028278.1, read as the reverse complement.
TGAAATCAGTTAACAGGAAAACACTTGCATTAGACAGATTTTTCTAAAGGAAGCTAGTGAACAATAAGAAAAACAAAGTTTTGTCTCACAAGAACTGGGCCAGAGCTAGACAACTGCAGCATATCAACTGCAGTTTGAAACACCATGCTCTTCACATTTTAATTTCTCACTATTTTCTCACAGCCTAAAACTTCTTGTAAACCAAATTAAAATACTGAAATGAAAAGCCTGGGAGTTTATTACTTCAATGTAGCTCTAGCATTCCTTCTCAGGGGGTCAAAATCAGGAGGTAATAGTTTTAAGCCAGAAAAACTCTTTGGAGGGTAAGATTGTAATAATTCTAGAGAATTTTTCATCTTTTCATAGCATGAAAACATCCTGCCATTACGTAGAAAGCAAGGCTCTACATCAGCAGTTTATTCCCAGTTATTGTCTTTTGACCTGTCCCTGAGCCAAGCCCCAAATTTAACATTCATTGCTTGAATCATGCATTACAAGATAAAACAAAGTCCCCAGAGTCCTCCACCCCACTACAGCTATATAAAAATAAAATTATTTCAGGCAGAGAAGTCACAAATAAGCCAAACACAACAGGGCTATAACATGCAGCCTGACATTGTTGGCTCTAAACAAACAAACAATTGCACATTCATTTTGACAAACATCTGAAGAGCTGCACTACACAGAGAGAAGAGTCCAGGGGCCAATATTCGTTCCCAGGCAAGTCCATTGGCTTTGGTGGAGTTTCTCAATAGGCTTGCAGAGCCATTGTGTGTCTCACTTCCAGCAGTCTCCAAGCACATCTGAATCACATTCTTCTGCTAACCGTTTCCTCTCCTCCTGCTGCACAAAAGCAGCCCTAACATGGGGAGCAGCAAAAAGATCAGGCTTTGTTATCTTTTCTGCCTGCTCCAATATTTCAAGTGCTTTGGGGGCTTGCTAGTTCCCTTGAACAGCAGCCATTCCTCGGTTTATTTGGCATAAATTATAAAATTATGTTTCATATCATCACAAGGCATCCGCAAATGAATAGCAGACACCCCCTTGCACTCAGCCTGTTTAAACAGGATGCTGGCAGAGGAAGGAATGTGTAATACAATGACTCCACACTATTTCCAGTGGCAAGAGCCCTTTTACACCTGCATAAATAGAGCTGGGCCAGGCTGGCTGTGCAGGCATTGTCTCTTCCAGCTACATGCCCTGTTGTTGTACCAGCCATTGTTTTCATTATGGCTTGGTGTGCCTTCTTCAGTGAATTCATCCTCTACCTGAGTGGTTACAGTTGTGAAAAGGCAAGTAATAGCAGAAAGTAACAATGAGTTGTAAAAACCTTGCTGGAGCTATGCAGTACAGCGAAGTTTCACTGAATAAACATGCTGCTGAACCTGACCCTCTGGTTGCCATAGAAGCAAAAAGCAACTCGTTGCAGTTCCTCTGCTGTAAAATTTGCTGTAAATTAGGGTTCTAGTGTCAATAGACTTCAGATTTTACTGGCCACTCTGTGTCTGTGCTCTGGTTGAACATTTCTGTTTATAGTTCAAGTGCAAGCCATAATCCTCAGCTTTCATCCAGGATCACTTTTGAGGCATTGTCCTTCCTCACATCAGCTCTCCAGATAGCTTCAGCAAACTCTTCTTTTCCTCTCTGATGAGGTGTGGCCCAGCTGTTGCCAATGGTGATGTGGTGGAGTCTGGGAATGAGATGGATCATCTCAGACATTCACATGGATCACCTTGGACACTGAGCAACCTTTCAAACCTTGCCTGGTTGCTACCAGACTTTCTGATCTGGTCCTTAAACAGGCCATGGGTGTGTGCTCTTGTTCAAAGGAATGGCTCACCAAATCCTGCAGGGAAGCTCTCAAGAAAATAGTGAGGAACCTTAACCTTTTGGAACCTTAACCTATTTTGCATAGCAGAAGTGCTTCCCCAAAAGTAGCCATGTCAAGAAAAGGTTTTGTGTACAACTTGTCATGAATACACTGGAGGAGGAAAAAAAACCAAAAGAAACATGAATTCTCCAGGCACTTCCAGATGGGAGGATGAAATGCCCCATCATCAGCTGTCAGCTGTCATTGGATGATCAGACGACTTTGATATTTAAAACAGACCTTTAAACCAGATGCAGCGTTAGATTAAAAACTATAAACCTGTTTAATTGTTTGGCATTATGCAAGGAACGGTTTGTTTAATTAGAAGGTATTTGGCAACTTGTTAGGTTGTAAAATGCTTGACAATATGCCAGTCAGACCCTCCAAGCGATAACAGCAACATCAGACGCGTACGTGTTGTACATTTTGTGCCACATGTGTGGTACATTCTTCAGTGGAGCCATTCCAAAGTGGAATTTAATGGCTGGAGAAGGTGTCAGATGAGCAATGCAATTATTTTGCAAAATAGCTACTGCACAAGCAAAATCAGTGAAGGATTTTTTGAGGCTCAATCCAAGCAGAACACCTGTAGTTTTGGTCCCCAGGGTCTCCCACTCTTACCCTCTCCACTGGAGTGCTTGGCCCCACACACACTGGGAAACTGTCTTTTTTATTAACCCTTGGTACATGGCTCCAAGCACCTCACTTAAATCAGACTTTTAATGGCCAACTATCACATCCAGTTGAAAGAGATGGACAGACAAAAGACATAAAGTTAAAATGCTACTCCTACAGTGAATTGGTTTTGCTGTGATTGCCAGTGAAGGACAAGACACAGCAGGACAGACACCCACCCAGACAGACAGACACGAGAGAGCCACCCTCACCCAGGCATTTCTGCTCAGGTTATCGTGCTCCCTGCACGTGTTTTAGAAAGAGAATGTTAAGGGGATACCAGCACAATCCTTTGCCCTTTCAGTGGAGGCAGCTGATTTCATTGCTTTGAACATGGTGATACAAAAATAAACAGATTGACAACCCAGTAATTTTGCTGATTGGAAATGTGAAAGGAGCAGGCCTTTTGGGGTTACATCAGGCAACGCAGCTTCCAGCTAGAGAAGTCTTGTGCATTTTTTTTCCTGATCATTTGGAGTTTGTTCTAGCAGAGGAGAGAAATAATGAAAAATACATTGACAGAGCTGCTCAAAGAACATGTTTGAAATAGGCAAATTTTGATCCAGCTTGGTTCAGCAAAACTTTCTGATTGCAACAACTACATTTTTGGCATGAGAGGAATAACAATTAATCATTCTTATTTCTTTCCTTTTGTTCTTTAAATGTTAAAATGTATGTGTCAGTGATAGTGTTCTGATTTGCTGTTTGAACATGAATATACATCAGTCACTGCAGTGCATTAATGTGTGCATCCTTCCATACTTAACATGTTTCAGCATTGAATGGAACCTATTATCTTGAAACCAATTCTGAATAAAGACATTTCAAAATACTGGAATTATTTGCAGACTAGAAATTTTGGTGGTTTAGTCAGTTTTTATTAAAAGCACATATGAGCAAACAGCCTAAATCTTAAAAATGTAATCATCTGGCTCAATTTCAGTTTCTCTTCTATTTGGTATCACACAGTTAGGTAATTAATTTTTTTAATATTATTTTATAACACTTTTTATTTTTTCTCAGTAAACTAATAAATCTGATTCCTACTCCTGCTCTAGGTTACCCATTGTGCCATCAGAAAGTCACTGCAATGTTCTGTGCTTACGTTCTCCACCAGGAAAATCCTACAGCTGGTAGAGTTAGAGAGCTTGAGAGATGATATCAGCCAAATATTCCTTCATTCTGCTCTTAAAGACTTACAGAGGCAGAGGCTCTAAATCCAGGCAGTCTATCCCTGTGGTGTTTTTTTCCATCCCCTTAAAAAGGTTTTCCTCCTGTCTAACCCAAAACCACCACTACTGCAATTTAAGCCCATCACTTCTTGCCTTATCCCCAGTGGATATGGAGAAGAGTTCATTACCTCCCTCTTTGCAGCAGCCTTTAACATATTTGAAGACTGTTATCATGACTGTCTCATAGTTGTCTTTTTCCTAGACTAAACAACCCAACTTCTGTCAATCTTTTTCACAGAAGTTCTACTTCCAGTCCTTCTCATCATCTTTATCATTTTCCACTATTTTCTCTTATTTTGTAGCCACCATCACACTGTCCTCTCTCTGCCTTCTTGGTTTTTATCTTTGTGATGGGAACAATTTTTCTCGAGGTACACAAGCACCAGCTGGCACAATTCAGGCTTTGGTGATGGGACACTGCTGTTACACCAGTAAATAAGAGCAGAATGCCATGAAGCATATCACCAGAATGTGGAAACAACATCACCTCAGCCACAGACCTCAGGGCTCTATGTTAAAATGTGGAGACATTAAACACCAGTCAGCTTAAGCTGATCGTTGTGGAGACATTAAACACCAGTCAGCTTAAGCTGATCATTGGCATGAAAGGCTGCTTTGCTTTGCTTTGCTTTGGTTTTTTGTTTGTTTGGGGTTTTTTTCTGTTATTTTCAAAGATGATTTCTAATGAAAAAATATTCGAACGAGATCTATAAGTAAAATTTCTTAGGAAGTTGGTTGCCTTTGAAAATATTGGGAGGCATAGTTTTCAGGTCACAGTAGTGATTTTTATTTTATTAAAATCAACTGTTTGAAAATCTGTAATTACTGGGAAAAAAGAATGCCTGGCAAGTATGTGTAAGTATATGAAAACCATGGAGCAGGTCTTTAACTTGTGGGGTATGCATGCTATTTCCATCTGTGTCACTAGCAACCATTCCAGAAAACCACTCTGATCTAGTATCATAAGCAACAAACTTTACCACATCTATTCTATTCCCAAAAATACTCCCTGGAATCACCATGAAGTAACAGTTCTAACATGCCAGGGGTGACTTACATTTATGGTGTTTCTCTGCACACGAGAACACAAGGTGTTTATTATATAAATCTGGGCTGTTTTGTTCATGCCCCATAGACCTCTGAATAAATACAACTTAAAAGGGAAGATAATTATTTCAGCACAATGCTTAGTATGGAGATTTGGAGCAAGGAGGTAAATATTTATTCCTACATTTATTTCTTGGAAAGCTATCTCTCTGAACTGTTCCAGGCTGTAAATTCATCTCTGAAAGGTAATTTCAGGCATATCTAAGATAGTTTCAGAAGGTGAAGATAGTTTCAGAGTGTGCTTTTGTTTCAGATAAGGCATAAATGCTTCAGAGACTTATCTGTATCTCTTCTAAAGGTCTTCAGTTTGCAAAATTAAGCTGTAAGTATCTTGACAAAAATTTTTTTGACTGAAAAGAACAAGCTCCATTCATTTCTAGGTGTAACCGGCAACAGCAATGGTACAAAGCAGGATGGATCCTCAAGTTGGCGTCTAAATTGTTCCTGCTTTCAGGGATCCACTCTCAGAAATTATCTCTGAGGAGCCTTCTCAATACAGCCAGCTGGTTAGAGAAGGAACTGTGGGAATTTCATTTGCATTCATATTGTTATCATCACTGTTTCACATTCACAAGGGTTTGGGACCTTTTGAAGATCCCACTCTCTTTGTGAGCACAGAACACATTAAAAATCATGGTCTCAAAGAACTTGTTATCTAGCTGGCAAAAAAAAAAAAAAAAAGCCCAACTCTGAAACTACAGAGGAGGAGTGTTGTAATTGTAAGACAGAGACAGTTTTTTTCCTTTGTAATAAAACTAGTACTGGGAAATACTGGATCTGTTAATATAGCACTGACTAGGTTACATACATGGTGTTACCCTTTAGTTTGGACATCTCCAGCTCCTACAGATTCCTGTGTTTTACTGGTGGCCAGTACCTAGTGCTTCTTATCAAAGATGATCAATTCAGCCAAATGCCAGATGGAGAGAAAACTTTCCCTGGCATTTCTCGTGAGTTCTGCCCTTCTGCTCTGGAGCATCCTTCCCCTCCAGCCAGTGGGCATCTCACGTGGAGTTGGGCAATTCAATGGCAAGTCAGGGGGAGAGGGCTGGTCACTACCTGTTCACCCATCCCAGTGTCAGAGGAGACCTCCTCTTTCTGACAGCTCCTGAAGGGTTTCTGGTAATCAGCAGGACCTTGTGCTTTTCCTCCTGGCATCAGCAACTTTCCCCTTTTATCACATTTGTTGCTGACTCCTTCCAGTCTGCTGCTCTTTGCAGCTGTCTGCCAAAACCAATATTCTCACAGCTGCCAGAGGCAGCTTAGACTGGCACATCATAAAAGGCAGCAAGGGCCACATTTCCAGATTAAAATAAACCCAGCCACTTCAGCGCCTTCTGACAATGTGTTTGACATGCCTGAGCTGTGGCCTCACTCCTTGGCTCTGACAGGACACAGGCACGGCCATGGCAGCTCACGTGGGCATCATGCTCCCCTCTCCACATGCCCAGCAGGAGTGGCCCATTGGATGACACAGTGCCATAGACCTAATCCTGCTCCTCCCTCACACCTGCCTTCTTTTCTTGGGATTACAGAGGGCTGGAGTTGAATACCAGACTGTTGCCTCCGGTTAGGAGCTCCCCTCCTAACATTTCTAGGATTATATGCATGTATTAATGTATTTGTTGCTGCCTTTTGATACTGGTAGGAACAGGCTGGCACCTGGTCATTACAGTACAATACATTTTATTTTGGAAGAAGGTTATTCTCTGTGTTGATCCACAGCTGGTAGCAAAAGAGAAGGGCATGTCTACACATTCCCAGCCAGGACTACATCCTTGTTTTCTGACAAAAAAATTATGAAACTGGCACAGAAGATTGCAATTCCAGAAGACAGGAATTCCCAACCCAGGTGGTCTCTTCCTATTTTCTGTTCCAAAGAAAACTTTAGCTCGTAGACAATGTCTAGCAGGAAAGAACTTCAGCACAAAATAAAAAAGAGCATGCCCCAGGCCGAACAGGATAAACAGTGCCTGAACTTTCTGCTTTGAGTGAAAAATATACTCACAGGCTTTGAAAGTATAATGCCTCTTTGCTTTTTTTACTTAAGTCAGTCAGTAAAGTCATTGGAAATACTCTGGGGGAAGATCCCAGGGCATGTGTTTATGGGTCACTGAGGGTGAAAACACAACCTTAAGTCATAGGGTAGCAATCAGTGTTTGCTGAAAACTCACCTTGCAAGGACACCAGCTCCCACATGTCCCTCAGCCTGCTAAAAAATATGAGGCCACAAGGTGTGACACACACTAACCCCTTCCAAGGACCAGCAGAAATGCAGGGGTGTGTCTTTTATATGTTTCTACTTCTGACATCATGAAGCAGGCACAGTGTTTTGGGGCAAATGCCAGGCTGCCCCAGTGCTTGTTTCCCCAGATTCCTTCCTCACTGCTGGTCTCCCCATTGTCATACTCCAAATGAGTTTCCAGGTTTGCAGGATCCCTCCCTTCACCCCATGCTAGGATGCTTTAGACACAGAGGATGGTTTGTAGGATCAGTGAAAATTTACAGCCACCAAGAAGGATTGTTCCAACTTCTAGACTGCTGTCATCAGGAGGCTGACATCAGTGCTGCTATGAAAATCAAAATCCACCAAAATTTGATCCAAGGAAATTAAAGATTGCACCATGTATGGAGATAGAAGCTGCTTTTTAACATAGCAATGCTGGTTAATTATATTGAATGAAATTTCTTTCAGGTACAGTTAATGGATCTAATAAAGAATTATTTTAGGTCTCTCTCATTCTGCCTCTTTCTAGACTTCTTAATTTTGGGGAAAATCTTTGAGAATTTGTGTCCCCTGTCTCTTCTGAGGGTGGGAGATATATCTTCTGTTAGGTAGCTTATCCATTCATAGCATCTTTATAAACTGATGGTGGGAATGACTCAAGTATTTTAGTGGAGTTAAAATGGTGCAAACTTCCTTATCAGATGCATCTTCTTTACTCCAAGCTGTGCAAATTCCTCAGATTTTAACACAGTTATAAAACCAGCAAGATGAGTCTCTTTCCAGACGTGCCTGTGTCTCTGTATTGAGTATGGAAGGAGATCAAACATTGCTTAGATTGGATGTCTGAATTTTTCATGGGTAAAGTCAGTGCCAGTGTGAAAGAAAAGGCCCTCATAAAGTTCAGCTGTGGAAACCAAGAATATTATGGCTTTTAATCTATCAGCTGCCATTTGTATGCTTCATTAGCAAACAATTTTCTACTCTGTTTTTTTAACTTCTTGGAGCTGATTCTTAATATTTGAGTGAAAAATTTTCCCATGAGAAGTCAGGGTGTCATCTCATTCAAAAGTCTTCCCTATGAAATGGATGACTTTCAGGTGATTTTTTCTTTGCCAGAAAAAATGAAGATAAAATATTTCTCATCAGTGTTGCACTCTGTATCAGCCAACATGCTTCACATTGAAGATGCAGCTCTGAGTTTGTCATGACCTTGTCTTCTCCACAGCTGAACACTATCTCCCCCAAAAAATTTGGAGGGCAAGCAGTTAGTCAAAGGGCTGTCTGGATTCCTTATCTAGCCAGGACAGCCAGCAAAGTTATCTCTAAACATTCAGGGATCTGTTGTATCTGAGCTGTGGTGTTCACAACTGAAGGACTTCCACTCTAGACTGGCTCATCCCTCTCTTTCTCTCATTTCAGAAGACATTTTAGGCAACAACAGCTATAAGAAATTAATCTGAGCCTCCTGTTACTGAAATATTCAGTGTAAGGATTCTCCTTATATTGGGATGAGAAATAATTTAAGTCTGATAACACCTTTTATTCCACTGGGGGAAACTGGTATTCTCCTCTTCTGCTCTGACATGGGATAAAACAAGTATGTGAATTTCCCATGAGTCAGATATTTTTTTCCCATCCATTGCTATTTTTTATGCTGTGATGCTATATGTGGAGCTGTACAAGAAGGAAAGATTGCCAAAAATACCAGCCTTTCCCAAACAGCATGACAGATACAATATATGCAATACAGATGGAAAACGGCGCAGCGTGGACACTTTTATAGCATGAAGATTCTCAGCACTGTCAAAAGCAGAGTGAAAAAACAATAGGCCTGACTTTTCTCCCATCTGTCCTGGTGTAAATCAGATACAAATCCAGGAGAGCCGAACCTCTATAAAACCAAGAAGTGGGATGAATTAAGAACTGGAGCCATCTCACCTTCTAATCCAGCAATCATTCAAGTTAGCACCATGGTATAGATCAGCTTTTATGAAAGACAAGAGGAGACATGGGCTTAACTTTTATGTAGAAATTTGTATAAATTCCTGTCCTCCCCTTTTTATATGCTTACAGCTTCTGAAACTTAGCAAGTATAAGTTAGAAAACTAGATATTATTTCAGGAAAGAGCAGCAGCACCTTCACAACAAAACATCTGATCACTGCAGTCCAGGTTCCTCCCCAACTCTTGTTTCTCCCTACCCCCTATACTACTGAAAACTCTTCCTGATTACATTTACATTTACCTGTTGCATTTCTTAACCTACCAGAAATAAGATGTGAAATATATACAGAAGCAGCATAAAAATACATGACTGAGAAGGAGAGAAATAGCTGTCTGCAAAGTCATGACTAGTCTGCAGAAGATGAAAACAGTATAATATTCACAGTCTTTCAACTCAAGGACAGGAAAGAATAAAACAAACTAGAAAGTTGAAGACAGCTTTAAAAAAAAAAAAGGTGGTTCTTCATTCAGCTGTGGAAACGCTTGTCACAAGAGCTTGTGGAGAATAAAGTTTTACAACAGCTCAAAAATTGGTTTTGGGGGGAAAAAAGCCCTAGTCTATCAAGAAATGTTAAATGCTCAATACAGGGTGACACCTGAATTGTATCATACCAGAGCCTGAGGGGCATTCTGTATAAATATGCTGCCTTTACCATTTTCCTGGACATTGGATGTGGGCTGACTTTGAACAGAGGGATGGACCACTGGCCTATCTCAATGATCGTTCTTGTGTCAGTCCGTGGGATGCAGCTTGCTGGAGCAATGTCTGCATCTCCTGCTCTGGGAACAGGAGGTCACTGCAGACTCCACATGTTCTTCCAAAAGCTACTCTTGCCTTGTGTTCATCCCCAGACGTCTGGCACTGCTTGTTGCCTACCCAGCAAGCCAGTGGTAGGAGACCTGGCTGAGTCTCAGGTTCACATGGGAGCTTCCTTCCTTCCTTCTTCACCCTGTCAGTCCCACATCCTGCTCTCAGCTGCAGAGTGCCTCCAAATCCTTTTGACAGCCCTTGAAGGCTGTGGTCCAGAACCCCAGCATTTAATTGTCGTGCTATCCAAACCATTTAAACCATGGATAAAGAAAGAACAAAGTGAATTCTGCTCTCTGAGCCCAGCTGCACATATCATAGAGGAGTTTTACAGTCTAAGCCCAACGGGGCACTGCAATTCCTGGTTGAGTCAAGAAGCCAGAAGATATTCTCCACAGGAGAGAGTGCAACTCTAGTATACAATCCATCTGGATACATGCAGAAGGAAACAAGGCAGATGAGAAGAAATATGTGGGACATAGCTAGAGGATGAAGGCATAAAAACTAGCCTGAGCAGGATTGCGGCAAATTTCCCAGTAATACAATATCATCAAAATGAAATCCTTCTTGAAAGAGAGTAGAGCATAGGATTGGAGAACTAAGGGTTTGTACATGCTGGGGGAAGGGCCAGATGATTGACTTTGCAATGCCTGAAATCAGACATCTGTTAAAGATTGTACGTGACAAACTCTTTGCTGAGAGTTAATGAGGTCACTTGAAATGGTTCAATATAATAAATTTAATGAGGCAATAAAAATAATTAGAAATGGCCTGGCTTGTAAGAGTTTGGATCTGAACTTCCTCTCAGTTCAGGGCTATTTGGACTGAAGGCTTTTGGCTTGGCCCATTACAGAAGGAGAAGTGGGGAAGTAAACTGGAATTCACACCTATCTGTTTTTAAAGTGGCTGGATGTGCATTCAGGACAGAGTTTTAAACTGGTCTCATTTATTCTCATGAAGTACTGAAATCATACTACATGTACAAAAGCTTCATTGATTGAATCTGTCTAAAGCAGCAGATATTTAGATCCTGTGACACTGAAGACAACAAAATGCTAAACAGGTAGCTGGGAAGAAAGATGTGAGTCTAAGAACCGCTTAGCATCAAATTCTTTAAAATTGGGATTTGGCTGTGTAAAATGTACGAAGTGAAATTCACCATGTAATTCACTCACTCTTCAGAACCTGCAAATCCATTAGTGCCTAGCTCTTAATTACTATGTTCACTGGCTTAAAAGTTTTTCAGGCTCTGTCTCACATCTAGAACTCTGCTATGATCTGGCAGCAGGTACCTAAACATGGCTACCTAAAGCCTTAGAGACTTATAAGCCATTAATACTAGCCTTAAGCGGACCAAACTTATTTTAATATGATGATGTGTATTGGTTAAAGGACTTTCCTGGACTGGTATTTCAGATTTCCTGAAGGTAACCCTAGAACCTGCATCCATCCCCTGGGACAAATGATATGGCCACAAAATTGTTACCACTGCTTTGTTTTTTAACAAGACCCAGGCCCATTTGATAATCTCTGTGGAAAGAGGACTTCACAAATTGTATCCTGAATGGAGATATGTCTTTATAGCAGGTTGGTCTTCTTCTACAAGAAAACCTGCAAGGAGGGAGTTGGATTTCTACAGGCACGCAGAGGGATCTGCCACCCTAAACTGGTAGAAGACACTTGAGTGTTTACTCCGAAGGTTTGAATTACACAGTAAATGGAAGATGAGATTCTCAAAATGCTAAGTTCTAGGTGTCTAAATTAGATACACTATCATCCTGAATTAATAAGTATATAATATTCTACAGGGAATTATACATACATTAAGTCAATACAGTAGCTACTTCTTGGAGAACAAAGTGTTCTCTCATACATGGAACAGCTCAAACTGAAGATAAATGTGTAAACCACGTGCCACTCCCTCACCTGTGCTCTGCAAAAGCCAGTACAATCATGGCAGCCCTTTCTGGTGTTGCTGTTTAGGTATTGTTACCATACACAGGTAGACTGAGAAACAGATAAGTTAAGAAAGGGCAAAAATAATCAACAGTTTGAAGATGAGCAGGCTGAATTACACATTGCATGCTTCAGCCTACTGAAAGTGCCCATGCTATTTGTGTGGCACAGCCTTCACTTAATAATCAATCTCAAACTATTGATCCATTCAGACCATGTACATCTTATTCCAGGTATTAACACAACCTATCTCATGCTGCATCTGGAATGCGGGCTTCCTTCTGTGCCTGATCAAGGCTGGGAGGCCTGGGCTCCCAAGGAAAGAAAACTGCTTCCAGGTTTTAGTCTGTTTGCTGAACCAGTTGGATTAAGAGAAAACACCTCAGCACAATGACTTCTGGACCTGCTGTTGTTAGGGAAAAGCACAACTAAGGCCAGTGCTGCAAGTCCAAAATCAACAGAAGCCAATGAGAGCCCTTTCATACTCTGATTCAAAGCTGCTGTGTGTCAAAATCTGCAATGTGCAGTGGGGACATCCCCACTCTTGTATAGAAAAGAGACTTTGCTGAAGTAATAACTCTCTCTTCACACAGCTGCCCTGTTACCTTTACTTATGTAACTTCCGCTGCTGTTTCATGTTGGCCGTTTAATCTCACAGTATCAGCCCTACCAGTATCTACTCTCACACTCAGGAACACTGACACCAGCAGAACAGTGGAATCTATGGGACCATGTTAAATTCAGACACAGAGCAGGAAAATGATGCCACAAGACCTGTGAGCACCAGGGGCAGCAAAAGAAGAACTCAATTGCGTCCATGCCAGTTCCTCATCCCTGCTGAGAGCCCATGTATAACAATGGTGACAGACCAAAAGGACAGCAACTCAAGCCAATGCTCCACAGATTTAAAACTAAGAACCACCTATCTTGAGCCCAGGAGCCATTATATAATTGAATGGAGCACTTTTTCTTCATGAGTGGAATACATGTTATTTTGTCACATCATATGTAAAATCTCGAGTAATGCTGCAAGATTTTTATCTCCAACCTTTTTTTTTCATGTTGGGTTTTCAACAAGGTAAATGAAAATCCATCTTTCTTGGCTGAGTTACAGAGCATAACTTCAAGGGCATTCTTTCATTTCCAACCTTCTGTTGCTTTTGACATAAATCTTGGGAGCTGGACTACTTAGAAAGCAGCAGGACACCCCAGTCAACATTTCCTATTCTTTCCTTTCAAAATATTCTTGTTTTCGTTATAAGGTACTCTCAAAAAGGGGAAGGTTTTATTAATTTTTTTTTGTGAAATGCTACAAATATGAGGAGATCAAGAGCAAAACCCATGTCAGACAAAATTGTAGCTGTTAAAAGTGATCCATTGAGTTGTGTTACATTTTACATATGTGTGTATTTAACCTCCTTGTTGCTACAGGATTTTTTGTTACTCTTTCTTCTCCCTCTTTCAAGAGCTGATGGAGTTTTAAGATTCCAAGGCTAAGATATTTTAAACTTCAGTATTAACTGTATGTTTCCTTTGGGATATCCTAGGTAAACTGAATGTGGATTTTCTTGGCATGCTCTGCTAAAATTTTATTGGTACCAACATTTTCTCTATCTCAAGTCGCATGGCAGCAAAGTTCTTCCTGAAAGTTCAACAAAAGCCACACTAAGAAAAAGGCATTTTCCCCTCATTTTAAACTGTTATAAATTAGGTTCTAGGCAGTGGGAAATTATGGGAATTATTCCAATGTGTTCATCTATATACAAGAATCAAACATGGGAATGTATGGATCAGGATCCTGGCCATCATAGCGTTAGAAAGAAGTAAAATACAGAAGAAACATCCCTTCTAAAGAAATATTTGTATGCACACAGAGATATACTTCAGTGTGTGAATATATACAGACATCAGGCAAAACATGACTGAGAAGTATCAAAGTGAAAACCCTTCAGAGAGGGTATGACAGAGAGATCTGATATGTCACTCATTTATGATGTTCCCAGGCTGCATTTTAATGCAGCTGTAATACCAGCCTGCAAAAGGCAATTTTGAACATAGTGTCTATTTTGGGCACATGCATTTACACAGAAATGTTGGAAAGTGTGTCCATGAATTTGTGTCTTGTTCTGAGAAGACCTTCCTACTCTCCAGTGAGATGATCTACAGGTTCTCATAGCTGCTGTCACTGAGCTCTCCAGGCCCTCTGTCATGTCTGCAGCCAATCCTTGGGTTGCTGTGTTTGGTGGGTTTTGTGGTACCACATGTTCTCATGTCAGGCCTCAAATTAAAGGCATAACTACAAGAACCTTTGTGCATATGGCATGTGGGGCTCAGAAACAGAAAGAAAGAAACCAAATCACTTCTTCTGTTGGGAGCTGCATGTGGGAGGCAAGACAGGTGGATGAATTTAGACATAAATATGGTCTCAGTTTAGGTGGGAATTCTCATATCTTCTCTTTCAGTAAGAACATTTCACAGGGTGATATTATTTAAGAATAATTAGCAAATTTAAAAAAAAAAACAAAAACAAAAAAGAAAAACAAAAAGCACTAACCCCCTCAAACCTAATCAAAGCATCTTAGAATTAAAATACAGGTAATTATTGGCAATTCATTTGACTATATAAACTATCCTACTTGGAAAAGATTTTGAGTTTTGTGGCTGGACTATAAATTCTTTACTCACAACTCTCCCTAAAATCAGTTTTCAACTGGGATCTGAGTGAATAACGGATCTGTTCCAGCTCACCTTGCCATCTGCTCAGCTGTGCCAGTGCTGTCTGCCTTAACATCCTGCTCTGCTGTTTCTCTAAAAACATCACCTTTCACTACACCCTGTTTGGTCCTTTCAGAAGGCTCAGTCTTTCAAGGATGCCTTCAGTTAACCTAGTAAAGACTCTGCTTAGAGATTATATAGTCTTTCATTGGGAAGTGGAATTTTTGGAGACCAGACAAGTGTGCCTATTGGAAATTAATTTACAGCCACTGGTGGAGGAAGTGTAAATTTGTGACAGGGAAAGGGAAATTTACTGTATTTAATTTTATTGAGTATAAAGATGACAGTAAGTCATATGTGCTTCTCACTCCTGTGGTCAATGTCTTGGTGGGGAAAGACTTATTGAGTGCTTTTTGGGAAAGTAACTTCTTAGGATCTTTCTTACATATTGGAAAAACAACAAGTTTCTGTTAGAGTAGCAATGACATCACAATAGAAAAAAAATCTTCATGGGAATTTTCTGGAAAGATATTTGAAGAACTTTACAGAAAGAGGTAATAAAGGAATCTTTATAGTCAATGTGCATAATTTATCATGTTGAGAATAAAATCTCATGTGTAAGACAGCCTTACATGAGAAAAAAAGAACCACCTTAACAACACTAGTCATCAAGAGCTCTCACTGCCCAACACTAGACTCTTCCACAATGCAAATTGTTCTAGGTTTATTTCCAAGTGTCAAAGCCCTGTGCAGGATTGGATGCTTATATCTAGATGGCCTCTCACATCAGGACATCTCTCATCCATGCCCACGAGCACTCTGGAAGTTTAGGTGTCCCTGTGTGCTCATGAATGCTCCCTGGTGCATCAACCCTTTGGAAGTTTCTGTTGGAATGGTAATTGAGGAAATCACAAGCCTGCACTATTTATGGAGATCATCTGGTCTCACAGTTCACTATGCAATATGGAAACAACATGTAGCTGGATATCAAAGGCCATGACAGCTGCAGAGGGCCACATCTTTTTCCAATATCACTGCTTTGAGGGGGTAAAAATGTCTCCTTTCTGAGCTCTTCCCGATCATTGATTTGACTCAGAGCCTGCAAGGAAGGTCTGCAAATCAAAAGGTATCAGTGAATGGTTTGTGAGTTATTTTGTGAACAGAGTACAGATCATTAAAGCCAAGTTCCCTTCTGTTTCTAATCACTTCACCTATAATTTAATCCCTTTACAGCAAGAGAAAATACAGAATGAGTGAATGGCAGAGTCTACAGAGTGATGTTCACGAAGAAGAAACAAAGAGCATTTGGTTGCAGTCAGGCCTGGACTAGGCTCAAGGCTTCAACCGTGTGGTTGACAAAATGCAGGTAGGTCTGAGAGCAGTTAGCACATTCCTTAGAGTGTAGGGAACATGGTTTAAAATGGCAGGAGCAACATGGATCTGAAGAAATCCAATGATGGGATTTGACTCACATCAGTCCCTAATTTGCTGTTTCTACATAAGATCACTGGAAAATCCAGTAAAGTTGGCAATGAGCTTTTTTTGCCCATGGCAAAGAAGCCACACCCTCGATGTTCATCATTCAGGGCTCTGCTGTCTTTATACTCTGAGTTCATGTGCTACAAAGGCAAGGCCAGGCAAGTTGAGGAGAAAACAAAAGCAGGCCTATTGCATCCCCAGAAGGGCCACAACCCTGCCCATGTTTCTGAGCATTGCCATTTCATGGAAAGAATAGCAGAGGGTTACTTATATATCCAGGAGTCCTCATAGCTGCAAAGCACTCCCAAATTCCATGACACTGACAAGGCAGGCCAAAATTTGTTCAGGTTTTTACTTTTCTTCCACCTTGGCAGCTTTGTTCTCTTTAAAGAGAAAATCTGTCTAAGTTGCTGCAGAGTAGACAGAAGACATGCTGCTCCTTTTGTTTGCTTATTCCTTCATGACTATGACAAAAAGAGATGAGGAACATGTTACTTTGCAAATTCTTCCCTGAAAAAGCACTTGACTGATGCTGAAACGTGACTACTTTGCTTCCTAGGCTGTCAATTCTGATGTACCAGTCCCGTGCTCTCAGTTCAGTTCCATAAGCAAGAGGAGCAGCTATAAAGATAGTAGCACAAATTCAATGAAGCTGAGTGTGGCTTAGGATGGGAATACATTCCACATGCATTAGTCAGTTGAATTCTTGATAGAGGAATCCCTAGAAAAAGGAAAAAATGCTGTTTGTCCCCCTTTCTTGCCATAAGAAGGCTGTTGGGGAAAAGAGCTTTCTTCCCGTGCACCTCTGTTTTCATCATAGATATTCGTGCCCTGGTGAATCAGTGCTTTGATGGCCTCAATTTCAAATGCTGTGGAGAGTCTTCCAATTCTCTGAGATCTTCCCACTAACAGATCTCCCTGTTATGTTATTCTATGTCCCCATAGTTTCCTTTCCCTCAACTGCACTGATCCTATCTCCTTAGACTTTGTGAAATCAGTCTTTTTAAATATGATTTTTTTTTTTTAACATCATATGTAGGGAGGAGAAGGAGTTGCATCCATACCCTGTCCCATGGTCATTCTGTGGAGAGGTTTCTTTGACACATGCAAAGACCATTAATGTTGATAACATTAGATTTCTATGTGGCATTTCTTAACCACATTTATGTGCTCTTGGCCACACACCATGCAACTGCAGCACTGAACACATTATAAGACACAGACAGAGATGGAAGCAGAAGGATTAAGAAAACAAATGTTAAATGGAACTGTAGATAGATTTGACATCCCAACTATTCCTTATCCCTCAGCACACACATTTATTATTTGTACATTTCCAGCAGTGTAGAAAATGCCTTTTCCAAATTCCATGCACTGAAAGGAGGATACTCCCCCCGATGAGGGGGATCCCAACAAAATTTGTGCTGCTCAGACCTTCAGCTCTGAAACCTCTAAGACATGATTATTTTATGCATTTATATGCTTAAGAAACAAAATGTGGCACTCTCTACCAGCTTCAGGTTGTAAATAAAGGCCATATTACTGCCATCCTAGCTAAAAATTATGAAGGGTCACAGTGCTAAAGGAGTCAGCAATCAGCCTCAAGAGGATGAACAGATATTTCTGTTTAGAAGGAAACTCTTTTGTGTTCAGACTTCCTTGGTTTCTTCAGCTTCTAGAAATCTTGAATTTGAGACTTCTGCAGTTTGCCTCTGCAGGTCCTTCTGCTAACCACAGAGTGCTTTGGATAGGGAATGCTAGCTTTGAAGCTGGCAAAAGTCTGGAAACTTTGTATAAAACAGGGCAGCTTCAAGAAGGATTTAAATACAGTCAACTGCGGCCCTTTTCCTGACAGCAGAATAGAACTAATTACCATTAGTCACACTTGCAGAACAATTAATACATTTTTCCTTTGCTAAACAAATGCAATTTGCAAGACCAAACCATACAAAAGGGTGGAGGGGTTTTAACGCATGCCAGTTGGATTTGGTTTCTGTGTCTCCAGATGGCAGCGAGTACAGAACAAGGTCACATTTCTCGGCGTGAACAAGAATCTCCATCTGCAGCCTCTGTGTGCCACAAAGCCTGTGACTCATCCGACTGCTTTGTACTGGCTGGGCTACTGCTGGGTTTGTGTAACCATGTCCTCACAGGAGTGGGCTCCCAAGTGCCTCAGAAGGCCCAGATCTGCACATGGTTAAGTCAGATCTAAGCACATCAAGGATGTTTACCAGGCACAGAGTTCAGGATTCAATTTCTGTCCCTGAAAACCCATATGTCCCAAAAGCTCTGGGAATGATGCCCAGGACAACCGACAGACCTGCCTGCCCATGTGTTTTATACTCAGATTGCAGAGCACTTCCCGAAGTTTTGAAACTGTTCACATTCCCAGAAATGGGAATCAAGACAGTTCATGCCCATCTCTACAGACTGAGCACAGATGCCTTTCTCCTTTCTTTTCTTCAGCAAACTCTGCCAGCCTCTCCATTTCTGTGGAGCTCACTACAGAAAGGAGATGTCCCCACACTTTGTGTGAGGTGTCCCCTCTGAAAGAGAAAAAGAGAACAATAGTTTCATACCAGTAGAACCACCAGACATAGTGATGCAATGATGTAACAGTCCTTCTAATGCATTTCCTATTACCCTTCTAACAAAAAGTACTGAAATACTTCATAATCATGGACTTAGGTGAGTGCAAGTCTCTATCCAGCTGTCCCCTTCGTATGCTGGTGAGCTCTCCTAAAGCCATACAGACTAATTAATCAAACATCATCTCATCTACCAGCTCTCTTTCCAATCTTTAGTCATCCATTCTCTTAATACCCAGATTTTCATTCCTCAGTGAAAAGTAATAATGTTCTTATTTTTCTGTGCTGCTGTAGCTTGAAGGATCTATAGATGTGTCTGAAACGCACAGGAGTAACTCAGGATGAATTAACATTTTTATTATCTTACATCTATGATGGGCAAAGGTAGAACAAAAGCATGAGACAGAAGAAGGGTCTGAACCTCTGTTTTTTAGCACTAGACTTTGGACCATGTTACCACCACAGTAAATGGCAATTTCCCCTTATCAGAGACGCGTCAATGGAGAGGTTTTAGGTTTCTCTGTTCATGGGAGATGTAAGTAGGAGAAACTAGATAGATGCACATTTATATGTGTGTAATATAGAAATATTGTCAGCTACCATGGAGAAGAGCAGGCCTAGAAACTATGTGAAGGCTGTCTAATGCCTAGCCTTTCCAAGTGCTGACCAAATACCATGACCAAAGGGTGGACAACGAGGGTTGGCTGCTGTCCCCACTCTCTGCTCACTACAGAATAGAAATTCCCACTAATTTCCAAACCAAGAAAGGCCAAATCTACTTCAGGGTGCTACTGGGAGCCTGCCAGCACACATCATGTGGCTTCAGGGTTCAGATGGTGGGGGCTTTACTCTTCTCACCACTACAGAGGAGCACAGTGCCAGTGGGAATTCATGCCTTGGTCGGTTTTACAAGCTCTGAATGCATAAGACTGAATTTATAGGGTTTTCTTTCTGCTGTTTTTTCAGCATAGTGGCTCCCTCTGTGAGACGGCAGGCAAGCAAGCAGCTAGAACATTAGGAAGTATTGTATTTATTGGGTCCTGCAGTCATCAAGAAGGTGGGAGGCAGAAAAAAGTATCCTCTCAGGAGAGATACAGATTAGACTTTGAGTCAGTTCTACAGCCAACCATTTTAAAAGCCCCAGAAGAGGCTTAACTATTTAAAAATGATTTAGCTGGTGAAACTGCTCCATATGAGTTACTTGGTGGAATTAAGGAGACGAGAATGATGAGGAAGGAGTGAGGGGCTTTATCAACTCAGCACTAAATGTTCAGCTGAAAAAGGGAGGGCAAGCAAGACAGCTCATAGATGCCTGTGATTTTCAAGCGATCCATGAATGTTTATTGGGACATCATGTCTCTGACCCCAAAATGGGATGGAAGCCAATCTGTATAAAAGATACTCTTATATTCCAGGCATAGTTTTGTGGTGAGCAGAATCTACTGTATGTATATTTTATGTTTCAGGTTGCAGGGTCCTGTGTGGGAGTTTTATATAATGTCTTTCAATATTTATTTGGTTAAACTTTACAATTATGATCCTTAAAGAAAATGATTCTCAGATGCTGGATCGTGCCTGTGTAATTTGACTGAGATTATGCACACAGACAGAGACCCTCTCACTCGTACACAGCAGCATCTCTATCACGTGTGCTCCTCTAGCCCTTCACTTCTAAATATCTCTGAGAATACATTTGTCCTCTCAGCCACCATATGGGTAAACCAGTGGCAGCTCCCCATGGCAGATTGATACACAGACACACTGGCAGACAGTGTCTACATTTAAGTGTCTCCCTGGAATCCTTGTGGTTCCCAAAGACAAACAGGTATTTTCAGAAGGTGTCTCAGCCTACCAAAGACCTAAACTACCTGTGGAAGGCAGAAACTTCCAGGGATATGTAGTTCCACAGGCAGATGTAGGCAATTGTTTCAGCAGTTGATGTCAGCATATCTAAGTTCAGACAAAGCTAAAAGTACCAGTATTAGTGATTTTTTTTCCCCCTCAGACTTTCTTGCCTCTTTTTCTTCTCTGGAAGGATCCCCATCTACAGGCCTGACTTGTACCTGCTATTGCCTCATTCCAAACAACTTCTCTAGAGCACTTGAAAGGACACATGAAAGGTGTCTAGAGTTTAAGAAAAAATGTTCAGACTGTAAAGATTAATGTTGGAGAGGGACTGTGTTGGCTGACAGGATGAGGACTGAGAAAACACAGTCATGGGTGGAAGAATAATTTAGCTAAATACCAGTTCTGCTGTACATTACTGTGCAGTGGAAGAGGGATGTTCTCCAACATGAAGAAGATCCTTTGCCTCTTGATCATTTCAGACCACAGAAACTGGAACTATTTGCTAGTAGAATGACAGGCAAACAGATCCAAGAGTTCTCCACCAGAAATGCAGAGACACCAAAGATATTCCAAGCATTATTCCAGCATTTTGGTCTGCTTCTTGCTGTTTTCTGCAGGTCTAAGCTGGTATCATCACTATTGTATTCACTGGGAAAAGCCTGTAGTGTTGTGTCACACCCCACTGTGCTCCACATGGAGTGCCCCAAATTCTGAGCTCTTCACAGATTATCAAAAAGAGGCTAAATTAACAAAACTCTACTCTTCTACTTCTTTATTCCATACATAAATATCCCCAGAAGGAGACTGCTGTATCATTTTGGGTTCATGAACAATAAAACTGGTTAGGGTTGAGAGATTAAGCTGTGTGTGGGTTTGGTTTGTTTGGTGGTGGTTGAACCAGCTCAGATGCACAAAGAGACAAACATGTGCCACACAGGCCACCAAAACTCGAGTGGCTTAAGACAGGCCAGGGCAGGCAAGCATGTGGGTCTAGTCACACCAGTGAGAACAATCATGTCTTTACCGTTCCCACGTCATGGAATCAGCCAAAGATCTGTCAGCACAGTAGTTCTCATTAAACCCCAGCATTTGCCAGTGGTGAGTGGAACCTGGCACTTCCCAGGCAGAAGTATGTGCTGCACACACTCTCTCTCTGAGGTTTCTGGGAAGCATCAAGCTGTACAGCCACTCCGTGCAGGCTCTTAACACCAACATCTTTGATTTGCACAGGGCTTACTGCTCACTGAAGAACCCTCTGTTCAGCGCAGGCACAGTCAGTCCAGAGCTTCCAGGAAGCACAGAGCTGTGGGCTCCAGAAAGGATTGGGATTTTCAGGTGCAGTAGAGGTATGATCAGTTTATTTCCTCTGAGCAATACTCAGCAGCTCTCTGCTCTTCCTGTCAGGTGAGGAAATCCTAGAAAAAAAATCAAGAATCCTCAGACTCTACCAAAACCAGTATCCAAGTAAAAAACAAGCATATTTCTATGTAAGACAGATGTGAAGTATCTCAAGCTATTGCACATATGCTAGAGACAGTCACAAGAAAAGTTAGGCTCTAATCACTACTATGCTGTGTTATGCTGTGTTTCATCTCACATTCCCATGTAGATAGGAGGGAGAAGGAAAAATTAAATATCCTGAAGTTGAGTTTAGGTCATCAGGAATCTTCAGGGTTAATGGGAACTGTTATTGCTGAGATGCCAGGGAAAACGATTTCAGAACTATCAGCTCTGCCAAAAAGAGCAAAATGAATCAAACATTTGAGTTCCTGTGTAGGAAGTAAAAATAATTATTCTGTTATTTATTACTGTAAAAAAGGTCTAATTTCAACCGAACTGTCTGAAAAAAAAGCATTCAAATTTTATGTGTTTGTGGCTGTAGGAGGATTTGACTTGGATGGTTTAAATGAGTCCCTGTGTGTGTATGTAAATGTCACAACATGCCAAATAAGCAAGGGTCTGAGGAGTCTGAATACGGCTGCATTTGAACTTTGGGAAAATTCAGATTCATGTCCTGCTTGTATTTTGGCACAACGAACTGAGCCAAAGCCTTTACCCAAACACATCCAGGACTGTGAAAAGTTCAGTCCTGTATCCAGTCTCTGGTTCCACATCTGTGCTGTCCTAAGCAAGCACAAAGTGGGCTGCAAAGGCCTTTTGTGTGTCACAGATGTACCAATATATTTCCTTCTTCGGTTGGGAAGTGCATCTCGTTGCAGTTTCACAATGAGCTGTCTCTACAGCAGATGTCAAAAGCCAAATTTGAGAAGTTTATTTTCCATCCTAAACCCAGTATTTCCTGAGAAAACAAACCCTTTGTGAATATTTAAATCTGCATGGTGACCTGCGTTTCTCCAGTGCCAATGCTTTGTGTGCTATGAGAGGAAACGAGCTGATTCCCAATGTCCTCTTTTCCTTCCCACGCCGCTGGAAGCCAAGCCTGGTGCTGAGGCAGCTCACTTGGACCTCTGAGGCACTGAGGGAGATCCTCCACTGGAGCAGGAGATCAGGAAGCTGAAACTTCAGCTGTCTGCTGAGCTGCTGTGCACATCCCAACGCTTAGCTGTGTCTCTGCTGGCTGAAGTCCCCTCCTCAGTTTTTCTTGGAGGAGTCCTCCTGCGGAAGCAGTGCTTTTGCAGGCAGAACACCTCCAGCTGTTGCCAGTGGTGGGCTCTCACCTTCTACCAGAGTGTGCTATAAAATAATGATTTCCCCTCTAGCTGCAGAACAGTCATACAGAGTAATAGAAAAATCACATTACAGCTATCAAATTCTGCAGAATGGTTCAATAAACATAGGTGACAACCCAATTCTCTGCTACTTCTGTGGAGAGGTCTAAAATAATGTATGTAGATCCTCTGGGTATCATCCTCATTCTTTTAGATGAGACTTTGCCACAAAAGCATTAAAAAAATAACTGTGAGAGCTGCTGTTTTCTCAGTTTTGGAATATCACTAGGAATTGGTTCAAGATTGGATCTTACTTAAGGAAAGATTTCTCCAAAGGGAAGTTCCACATGAGATGAGTTCCCTAGGGATGGAAGAGCTCTTGGCTTGGCTGCTCCTTTTATGAGATGTATCTGGACTGGCCAGAGCAAGCTGTAAATGAGACATGATCAGAGCTGGCTTTACAAGGCCCGTTTTCCCAGTCGGGGCAACCTCCAAGGCTGCACAATTCAATGTGAATTCACCTCCTGGAAAACCAGGACTGCCTTGACAATCTGCTCCAGTCCTGCTTGTACTGATCTTTCAGTTATGTTATGGGTGACCCTTTACAGTGTGTTTAATGACTTTATGGGAATCTGGGAAAACATCCAATCATTCATAGTTGAAATATTGCACTTTGGACTTGGTACCAATACAAGCAACCTTGTACTTTATAAAACTGACTGGGAACTGGTTTCCCACCCCTTTTACTCTTCCAAGAACTACAGCCACCACAATAAAGTAGCAGTAGAATTTATGATCATTTACAGTAAGTGGAAACAAGGCGCTTCTGGTATTCCATCCCTGGTGCTATTTTCCTTAAAGCATCAAGACTCCTAAGAAATGCTTCATGAACACTCACATGCAAGTATCCACCAGGCCTTTCAAGCTGCTTTGACTTGCCCCAAAAATCATTTTGCAGTTGCAAAATAACACACATGTTAACTCAGATCAAGTCACCCACAAAGGCAGCACTCCTGACTCAAGACCTAGAAAGGATTCTCAATTTTTTTTTTACTTACTTCTTTGCCATCAGTATGTTTTATAGTAGTCCCCTCTCATGGTAATACTGTCTCATACATACACTAGAGATTCTGACAAATGCAGAAACAACTTTAAAGCAACCTGGACAGAGATGAAGGCAAGGGGTCTTTCATTTCACAAAAAGCTAAGAAAGGGAGATCTTCCCAGCTTGAGTGATGGCTCTGCAATTTGAGTTAAGACAAACACAGATCCCAGCTCATCACTCCTGTGTGTGGACTATTTTTAAAAGAAGGAGATGTTATGTCTGTCAACCAGCCCAGAAATCCTTTAGCCGGCAAAAGGAATATGAAACCAAGATTGTCAAAAGCCAAAAAGGAGAATTTTGTAAGGTTTTTGGGGTGCTAGGGCTGGGGAGAGAAAGAAAATTGCTAGAAAACATATCTGGGAAAAGAGATTGGCCATTGACTTGTAACAAGACCTAAATCTGCTGCAGTCAAACACAGACTTGTGAAATCCTGGGGCTGTGGACTGCTGGATAGAGACTGGCCAAATGAAGGAAGTGTTGCCCATAGTCTCACCGTGCATAAAAAGGGGTTGAGAATGTAATATAGATGAATCTGAGCTATGTGGGGGAGGCAAACTCCCCTGCTGTAGCTCCTCTTCTCTCTGGTATTGCAGTTCAGAAGCTTCTATTGTAAGGACTCAACACTCCAGAAAATGTTTGATTCGGTGTGTGAGTAGAAGACCAGTGAAGGCGCCATGATCCCAGAGAGTATCCTTTGGAAAGCGCACCAGCACAAATCTCACTGGTCCCATAGTGCCAGGAAGCATTTCCATTATTAATTATCCATAAATGTGGAAACTCAAGCACTGAGCAGAGCAGATCTCCAGGTCACAAGTGATCAAGGGTAATGCTGGAGCTGAAACACAAGCTCCCGAGATAAAGAATATAATTCGGCGTTTCTCAAAATTCTCTCTAATTCTAGGTGTGGGAAGGTAGGAGAAATGGGTGAAAACAGAAAGGCCCTTAAGAGTTCCTTTAGAAAGTCATAGTCTCAGATCCTCAGAAACAAGTGGCTGCTTGAATACACCTAAAGGGAAGCACCTAAGGCCCTAACTAATAACTTATGAAAACATTCTTCGAAAAGGAAGGCATAATCTCTGATGTCACAGACATTGCATGTTTGCTTACATCTATCCTATAGAGTTTAAACAGTGTTTGATGTAGCACAAACACAGTAGGAAATATCTATAATAGATAAGGCAGCAATGGAACCCTGAGTTTGCAGAGACTGAGCATCTCTAAATTGCTCCTTGCCCTCAGGGTTTGTTTTTTATTGGTTTCACCAATTAAAGAATAAAAAGAAGCCCATCATGATGTGCTACAAAAGCTGCTGTCCAAACTCCTGTTGAACGTACATACTCAGGGAACAGGGGAATGTAGAAGATTTTCACCTTCTTTTGAAGGAGGCTCAGCTTTCAAAACTTGAGAAAAACTTAAATCATGCTGTCTCTCTGACACATAATTACGAACTGAACCAACCATACAGGTTGGCTTCCTCTGCTCTGCCAGTTCTGATAGCCCTCTTTGAAAATTATTGTTATTATCTTCAGAGTCAAATAACCTGAAAGTGAAACAGAATGGCCCAAATTGACTGATTTTTATTTTTTCTTTTTTTACACCAAATGGCCCAAACCTCTATGATTTAGTCTGAAAAAATCCAATTCTCTCTTTCCCTGTCCTAATTTCTCCTTGTGACCACAGGGGAGGAAAAAATTCATTTTTCGTGCAGGTCTGGCTCACCTGCAAGTGACAGCATCTTTCTGTGGCTGATTTGAAAGCAGCAAATTTAATCCAAAAATGTTGTTTGTTTATAGTTCTTCCATAGTACACAGAGATAGTTTTTGCTAACAAATCTCTCTGCAAAAGCAAGAAAAATAAATCACAGAAACCTGCTCTGACTGCTGTATAGACACAAAGGAACAAGAGTCATGACAACACATCAGAGGGCAGGAAAACTCAAATAAAAATTGTAGACTTCTTGACATGATTTTTTGTTTTACGAAGCATTTACTAAGAAAGCATGGTAGTAATTATACATTTGCACTTTATTCTTCATTTAAACACATTAAAAAAACCACCACAAGAAAAAAAAAGAGCATCCATTACATTAAATTACCACCAGTGGAATTTTGCAATGGTCTGGAGAGAGCAATCATTCGACTTTAAGGGCTAAAGGGCAAATGAAGGGTTGTTAGCCTTCCTGTGTCCGGAATGGAGCCCTCAGATCGGTCAAGCTTCATTTTGGAAATCAAGGACTCTTGTAAAATTTCTCTCAAAACACTCCACCACCCTCTGGCAGAGCTGTTTGCAGTGAATCCTGCAGGTAGAAACACTCACCATCTTTAACCCTGTAGGGAGAACTGCTACTGTTTGAGGTAAAGCAACAAAAGTCACTTGCAGCTTCTCCCCAGAAGGAGTCTTCTCACTTTTCATCCTTTTCTTTTTCCTGAACAAAAAAAGCTGCTTAGTGAAATAGTAATAAATGCTGTTAAATAAAAAGCTATGTGAACTGTTCTATAAATTGCATATCCTACTGCATACTTTCAAAATTCACATTTTTTGCTTTTGTTGAAGACATGATGAAGGCTAACACTCTTTCTCTGAAATTAAAATGTCAAGACACAGCAGAAGAGGCTCAGAAGAGCCTGGGTATGACAACAGCTTCAATTTCTTCCTCCCTCTCAATTCCGAACAAACACAGCCAGTATTTTCAGCAGGGTTAAGTACGCAGAGGCCAGGCCAGGTTGTGAGAAGACCTAACTTCTTATTCATGCATCAAAGACAAAAAAAAAAAGCATTGTATCCTGAAGTCTTCAAAGTGAAAAAGCACTTCAGGGTTGGATTTGGCATAGCCACGTGCTTCTAACTCACTTTGAGGGAAAAATGCAGGGTTCACATAATGGTTTTCACTGCAAACATCATCCTATAAGTACAGCAAGTCCTCACTCTCTGAGCTCTGCACACACCTCAGGGAGTTACTGGAGCTGAAAAACCTCTCTTAAGGACTCTTCTCTCACTTAAACAATTCATTTTGTAAAGGTGTGGAACCATCTGCTTTTATTCCTTGGGGAGCTATTGAATTAATTGTCCTAACAAAGATTCCTTGCCTAGAAGATTCCTTTGACTACAAAAGAGGAGGAAAGACAAAAGAGGAGAGGCTACAATTAAAGTCTGAGTTACTAGAACTTTTAATCTCCCTTGGTAGCTCCTGTCTCCTCAAACCCAAAACAATCAGGTGTCACCCAGCATGTTCCTCATGATGTGATCTGATGATCTCTGGAATATTGTCTTCCGTCACCATTTTCAGGAGAAGACAAGCCCAAGGGTGTGTGGAGAGGAGTACAAATGAGTGGTCGTTCCTGGCTTGGATCTTCAGTAGAGTTGGAGTAAGAGTTGCTTCTATACCTTGGATCGCTACAGCTTCCTAAGAACTGGCTCTAAGACACATTATATGATAGGAATCTCCTGAAACATCACCACATATTCTTAACTAAAATACTAAAGTTAGAAGGGTATTTTTGTGTCCTTCATCCTCATGCATTCAATTCCAGACACCTCTAAAGAAGGGTGAGGACTGAGATTAGCCCTAAATTCCCCTTTCTTGTGGGGACTAAGCTCTTGGTCATAGATATGCAGGTGCAAGAACCCAAAGCCTCTGCACAGTCATGAAGATGATGTCCACAAGACCACATGAGCCCCACCAGAGTGTGCAATATCCTCAGCTCTCTTCCACCCTTAGCTCTGCTGATCAAATAAAAGTTTGAGTGAATAAGATACACCAGGGAGGCATCCAAGATAGAAAATAATCTGTCTCCATACTGCTGTAGGTCTATATATAGTACTGCCCAGCTTCATCTGTGTCCTCTACCTATCAGAGCAGTGACCTGGCTGTGATCAAGTCCTGCTTCAGTGACAGTTTACTGTGAGGCTCTCTGACTCACCATCCTACAAAGCCTACAGTGACTCTTGAGGGGGTTAAATGGATCCCTCCTTGCTTTTCCATACAGTCAACATCTCACAGTGCTCACAGAGGATTTTTCTCTATCCAGTCCCACAGTGTGATCTCCCTTTCTCTTCACCCCACGGATCATTTCCAACAAATGCTTTGGACAAGTAGCAAAGTATTTGCACAATTGCTGCCCATGTTTAGGATCCCAGCTAATTTCTTGGATTCTGACTTCTGAGCCCTTCAAAATGCCACAGACTTACCCCACTCTCTCAGGTACTGGATGGGATGGAAAGAGAAATGAGTCTGATAGAAAGCTCTGGCTAAATATTGCCCTGAAATAAATGGGATGAAAATATTTTCAGCTCCCTCACCTGGCTGAAAGACACTCCAAAGAACTAGTTCAATAAAATGCACTCGTTTATTCAGTTTTTGCTATTCATTTTACTGGGAGTCCAGATTTCTTTCTGCCTTCCAGTTTTGCCTTTGTTTTTGCTGTGTTTTTAAGGAGTCTGTTAGACATGAGAAACAGTATCTCTCAGCACACAAGTGTGTAGGGGTGCCATGCCAGGGAATGTCATTAGCAGGCTTGTTTAGAGAAAAGGGTGAGTTAACCACAAAATGCTCTGCTGATAATTTGTTTAACTGCTCCCGTGGTCAGAAGTGTGGTCAGGCTCACAGCATCCAGGAGCCGTTACTCACCTGTCAGCGGGCTCTTGCAGAGTCTTCTGCAATTGCAGCCCTTGTCCTGTGAGGCCCTGTCAGCAAGGGAAATGAAAAGAGCAATTTTCAAAAAGCTTTCAAGAGAGAGAGAACAGAGCTGTAGCCGAATCTCATCTGCAGTGTATCTCATGTGGGAGCATATTTAATTTGCTAATAGAAACCCCAATTCTTATGGCAGTAGGGGACCATGCAATTAACATTCTTTTGCAGCTGGAGTTTTAGTGATTCCATACAGCTTGTCTTTCCTCCATCCTATGCCTTATAACATCTGAATACATGGGCCAATATCAACAAACTGGACACATAGGAGAAGTCCTGTGCATGTTATGTACCTACATCTCACTACATCACGGCAGAAGAGACAGCACCATCCTGGGAGAATCCTTTCAGTGCAATCTCAGCTCCTATGTACCTGAGACAACATCTATCTTCTGAGAGAAGTGCAACTGCTCCAACTGCAAAAAAACCTCAAGGTCACATCTAATTGGAGACCTCAGAGAACACAGTGTCAGGACAGAGTCCCAGGCTAGAAGAGTCCCACATGGTCCCTCAGACTCAGTGCTGAAGAACAGAGCGTGCTTTCCTGAGTCTCAAATAGTCCCTATAAATGAGCCAAATTTGAGTACTTTTCTCTACCCTTAACACTGGAAAACCAGGGCCAAACCTGCAAATCAGAGAGAGGAAAAAGCAGTGCTGGCCATGAGAAGTAAGAGGAGAAAGGGGACTTCAGCATCAGATCTGTGTGAGAGGTGTGTTTTACCCTTTCCCTGAGGAAAGAAGAAAACATGAAAGCTCAAAGTAAATGCATATTTCCAAGAAAAATGCTGTATGATTAAGTGGTATGTTTTGATCACTAGCAGTGGATATTTCATCATCCAGGAAATTGCTGTTAAGGGTCACTGCGCACTAATTAAGTTTTATTTGCTCCAAATCACCTCATCACACCCCACAGCATATGCTCTGCTTTTACTCTGGCTCTGTATGTCCAGTTCTGGGCACACACACAGAGGACTGCTGGAATGACACCCCGTGTGCTGGACAGAGCTCTGCTCCTGCCCACACTGGCTGGAATATGCTGCTCCTCACTGCCACCAGAGCAGCACCTCGCCTCTGTCCCAGCAAGCAATGACTGGCTCCGCTGATTTCCAAGGCAGCCTTTTAGGGCTGTGAGTTGCCAGATGATGTCTGCACATTTCTGAGAGCCCCTGGGAATCCACAGGTTGATTTTGATGGGCTTTAGGCTGGGCCGTTACGCTCCAGCAGCCAGGTAATGCAGACCAGCAATTCCAGCGGGGAATGCTCTAGCACAGGGGCTGTGTTAGTGGGGAGACTGAATCAAAGTGACAAGGAATAGATAGATGGGGAGTGACTTTGGGGGTAATTAGATACAGCAGTGATGTGGGATTCAGACTGGTGCTCAGTGTGCCCCTCTGCATGAGGAAATCCTGTTTAGTTTCCACCTGGATTCAGGACTATCCAGGTTCTGGAGCTGGCAGGGCTGAGTGAATATTTTTCCAGGCTAGACATAGCTCAGATACGTTGATTGCTTTCTCTGCTCTGGGTACTCTGGACTTAATTTTCAGAATAGCCAATAAGCAGAGTCATGGGAACCAGATCCAGTCCTGCTCTGCTGGATTTCGAGCCCATGAGGGACTTAGAAGCCTTTTGGTTGACCTGCAGCAAAACTGAGTCCATAAACCTCACCCGGAGTTTTCTGCAAGTGGGCCAGGAAGATGTGGGGAATGAGACTGGGCCTTCAGAGGGGGTTGGCTGGCTTTCTGCTGGACTTCCTGCCAGGTACAACTACAGGACCTCTCAGGCTTCAGATGTTTTGCACCACGTTGTTCATATAATATCATCTGGCCTTGCCTTCCCATGCTGTATCTCGGTTAATCCCAAATATTTATGCCTATTCAGCACTCAGTTTATCCTAAATGGAAAGGACTGCTGCCAGCATGTAAAAGATATATGTAACATGAATATGGATCTGCCAAACCTGGACACTGGCAAAACTTCCTGAGATTGAACTGCAGGGCATATGCCTACAAGCAGGACTTCTGTTTCCTTGCTGCCAAGAGACTCGTCTTAGAGAGTTTATTTGTGGGAAGGAAAAAAAGTGGCCCATAAACATAAAATGTAACAAAAGAAAATGCCAAACTAAATCTGACAGGTTTTTCTCATACCACTTCGTTTTGTGGAAAAACAGCATCTGTCCACTTAAATTAGACCAAAATACCGAGATGTTTCCTAATGAACTGGCAAATACAGATGCCAAAGAGGTGAGAGCTGAAATCTGGAGAGGATATTAGCTTTTTCCCCCTGATCCGAATATGATCTTTATTATTATTATTTTTGCTTCTTCTTTCCATTTAATTTGGCAATGGACTTACAGAAGAAGTCAGTTTTTTTGTGTTCTCCCTTCTGTGAACTCAGACTGAACACAGCCAAAATTAACTTCTCCCTGGGAGGTGAAGATAGAAGAAAAGGAAACTAATCTTCATTTCCTACCTCCATCTCCCTGACATTATATCCTTTATTTACAAAATCCGTGCATCATCTGCATGTAAGAAAGAAAGAAAATAATGTCTCAAATTGGGATCTGGAAATATTTATTCACTTTATAATGGCATTGCCACAAGAAGTTTGATTTTTTCATCTACTCCAGATTGCACTGCATAGGAATAATAACCTCTTTAGCCCACCACTGAATTTGTGATTCATCAGTGTAACAAAAGACTTTTGGAGGGTTCAAAGTATTTCCTTTCTCTTCTGACAATACACACTGGAAAAATACACAAAATAAACAAGGAAAAAAAGGAGTTGTTTCTGAGGAGAGAGGCCAAAGTGGGGAGGAAGAAGCTTGCTGGTCAAAGTAAAGAGTCTGATGAAAAAAAAAAAGTGGAATAAATAGGCTTTGATGAGTTTTATTCATACACTTTAGAAAGTGTATGCCTTTAGAAAGGAAAACAAACACTTAACTAGCATTTAGTTAAAATACTAACAAGCATCTCTGTTGCACTTAGGGTAGGTAGGGAGAGATAGGAAATTCTATAGATTCTGCTGGGAAATGCTCTGATTTCCAAAGTATGACACTTGTGATTTTATAATGCAACTTCTCCTACAGGTTGTCTTTCAGATGTGGACAATATAAGTCTGCCATATTTTTGTTTATGCTGCAGTCAGATATAAAGGTTGTAAATTTGAGTTGATCACAAACCTTGTCTAAAGCACACGTGCACTTCTGTGACACTGTTTATCTTCAGTGTTTGGCCAGCTGAGATAACAGGCTGGTGTGTCAAACACGTGACACGTGTAATCTGGACACCACGAACACTTTTGTTACAGGGACATGTTGACACAGCACTTTTGAGGAGATGTAGACAACATGATGGCTCCACTTACGCTAAGGAACAAGATGAGTGCTCTTATGTTAATGTGTGTGTCTCCCCCTATGCCTATGCCTGTCATCTTGGGCTCGCAGGGTGGAACCACTCAGGTGAATTCAACAGCAGAAATGTTAAAAAAACTCAACACTTTGTTTTAGGTATGAGAAGGATTTTGTTTTGTTATTGTGGGATCAGAGAGCAAAAGGCAGCCAGCTCTTTTCTACAGAAAACGTGTAGCCACATGGAAAAATTGCCTTTGGGTTGTTTTTTTTTAAAGTGTTATTTTCCTTTGTTAAGAATAAAAACACAGTATTTGAGATACTTGATAGGCTTGAACACATTTGGAGAGAGAAAAATTAAGAAGTGCTGTTCTTAAGGTGCTTCTCAAGCACTAGGACAAATCACAGCCTCACAAAACATTACATGTTAAATTCTGTGATGCCGGTATCCCTGAAAACTGCAGTTTTTCAGGGTTGCATCTCTGCTTGGGGGCCTCTAAATCTACTCTGCTCAATCTACCAAGACCCTTCAATGTACAAGGACATCAGAAAGGACAGAATTTAGCTGGGAGCTGCGTTTTTGGGGTTGCAGGGAGAAATGTAATCTCATAGTGAATAGTTCTTTATGAGCATGTCTACCTCATGACATGGAAGATAGCAGAGAAGGGCAGGAGTTGTTAGGGATCTGAACTGGAAGTTCACTGAGCCCTGTGTGAAAGCATCAGATTAGATCTGGAAGTCTGAGTGCCACATCTGTGGGGTACCAGACAATGCCAGACCGCTCAGTTCCAAAGCAGGACTGAAACAGGCTGATTTCTGCAGGACACACTGCAGAAACCAACCTGGGTCCAGCTGCCTCCCAGGTTCCCTCCCGTACAAACAATTTCAGGGGAGGTGAGATTGCATGACAAATTCAATTAGAGATGAGCCTGAGGGGGAAAGAAGCTGTCAAAACAGATGATTAAAATGAATGCAGTTTGCAGCCAAGGGGAGTAACCAGCATTAAGTCATGCCCACAAGCAAGGGAAAATAACGTGCTAGAAACTACGAGGTAAAATGGACCTATTTTTTTTTTTCATTGTGTTCCTCCTGTTTCTCCTTCTCCTCCCCTCCCACTCTCTATGATGCTACTGCTTGGCTACACATTACACACTTTGACAGTCACACAAAATCGTCTAACATTTCCATGGCAGTGAAACACTAAAGCGTAAACAGTTTATTTCTTGTGAAATTTGTAAGGAAAACAAACATTTTACAAGTCTCCGGTTCCCTCTGCCTTTTCCTCCCCTAAAGCCCTCAAAATTATTGCCAGTGTAAAAGACAAGAGAGAAAACAGACCTTAAGTAAACAGAGTCATGAGTGTTATTTACTATTCCCTGGTTATATGCCAAGGAGATATCAAGCAAGCAGACATTAGGAAAATATTTATCCAAGCATTAATATATTCTTTGCACATGACACATTGCACATCATTATTTAGCTGGGCTGATAACACGGAAGTTTTACTAACAGCATATTTCTTTCTGTGCTTAGAAGTCTTTAAAGCATTTTTAAGCCTCTCAGTAAATCACAGTCCAGTCTGCAGATATGTTCTGTATACACATGCAGATTCTGCTTCAGCCCTTCTAATCACATGGTTGAGTGTCCATATCTGTTCATCCCTGGAAACTGAATGTCATTTCATTGATTGAAAAAGGAAGGGAAAAACAATGTCTTCCTCATCCTAAGCT
The DNA here is from genome assembly GCA_013400175.1 of Phainopepla nitens. Taxonomy (NCBI): domain Eukaryota; kingdom Metazoa; phylum Chordata; class Aves; order Passeriformes; family Bombycillidae; genus Phainopepla; species Phainopepla nitens. The sequence goes on along the minus strand of VXBQ01028278.1, from coordinate 597,804 downwards.
CCTACTAAAACTCCCAGCATCATCCGCCTCCCCTGCTTAATGAGGGCACTGATTGGGCGAAGCAGATCAGAAAGTACAAGAACTGAGACAAATCTGGAAAGACTCCTGAACTAATCAAGAAAGCCTTTAAAATGTCTAAAGCACTCTGTTGTTTCAGGGCTAGGAGGCTGTGGGCTTTTTCTGGTGATCTGTCAATATGTCTCCTTAGGAAAACTCCTAAGAAGTCTTATTTTTGGTCTTATTAGCATATTTTTTACTAAGTTTGGCAGATGAAAATGTTTATAGTTCCCATCTGTCCTAGGCAAGAAAATGAATCTCTCACTGTTCTGACTGTTTCTATGTAATAAATACGAATTCCAAAATGTGGGAATTACAGCAAACCTGATTGTATTGACTGAAATTGGAACTAATGGACACAAAATTAGAAGCACAGATTTCTTAACTGTTTAGTCAGCATTAAAGGTGTAGGATGCACTGATCAGAGGACACCATGGACTGAGCTCTGAAGGGGAGGAAGAAGAGGGTCAAGGCATGGATGTGGGTGGATTAGGTGGTGGGAACCCCTGAGTTTCCTTGCATCAGACCTCACAACAAGCCCACCAGGACTCTGAGCCTTTCATTGAGTCATTTTCAGTCACAAGCCTAGGGAGACAAGGTATAGGCACCAGTGTTCTGTAACTCAGCACTGATCTGAAACACTTCCTGGTGATGCCATTTAGCCAAGCCTTTCTCTAACTATTAAGAAAACATTAAAATATTCCAAATCTTCCTATACCTGCTTTACATGGAAAGCTGGAGCCTGGAGAACTTTAGTGACACGATGAGAGTTGGTGACACTGTCAGGAATTGAAACTGAGTCATGATTCCTCTTGTCACATCTGAACTCCCAGGCCCTCATCAAAAAGCCTGGACAGTCTTTGCAGCTACAGATTTGTGCAGAGATCCATAGGGACTCATAAAGGCTAAAGCTGCCTTTAAAAATTACTTCTTAGGCATGCAAAGGCATAAAGTTAAAACTTTCTGAGATAAGTTATAACTTACAGCCCCAGCACATGCCTGCCCACTAATCCATCTTTTCAGTGAAAAATGTCACAAGGAATTGCAATCATTCTCTTTAGAGAAGCAAGATCCACAGGCCATGCAGTCCAGCGGCATCATGCTTCCACTTAGTTGGGGATTTGTCATGCTCTCTAACAAAAGGTTCACTTCATAATGTTCAAATAATGTACCATGTTAAGAGGAGAAATAAAGAAGGGAATTGTTAACACAGTGAGATTTCCCACACACACTTAAGGGCTTGAAGCCTGGGTCCTGTGACCTCTCTGTGCTATTGGCTGATGACACGTGCAGTCTCTTGCCTCTGGGACCTGGCTTTCCAGCTCTCATAAGGAAAATTCCAAAAATCTCCAAAATCTCTAAGAGTACTGCAGTGAGTGAATTGTTCCAGTTTGGTTTGCAGTTTAGCCATTGTGGAGCACTCCAGCCACAGTTCGACAGAAAGGGAGGGGGGGGAAATTCTACACATTATTTCCCAGTGAGAAACTCTAGAAGAGATAAGAACATTTCAGGAATAACTGATAAGCTACATCCTGCTGGTGTTTGTTTTTATTTATATTAATGGATTAGCTGAGCTGAATCAAGGATTCTGGGTGAGGAATATCTCCAAGATGAATGGGAAAATGACACTCATGGGAGTGATGCTCACAACAGACTGAACGTTGCCTACTGGTTTAATGGCAAGAGTGAGGTTTGCTTAAGGAATTGAAGCTTCATCTCAAAATTTCATAGATTTATTTTTAAGCCTGGTTAGGATTATTATCTTCAAGCTGTTCTCTTTAGTGGTAAAGTCTCTGCAGCACCTCCCACAATCCCATAACTTTTGTTTAACACCTTTGTAAATAGTCTGGATTGAGATATTACAAATGACAGGGATCTCACCTTCTCCCAGAAAATGCATTCCATTTCAATGCATTCCAATATCAATAGTCCAGCAAGATTTGTAACTTAAACTTGAATTACAAGCAGCAATAAATATATTCCAGCATGGTTTATCCAGTTTGTTCAGAAAGCCCACTCCCATACGCCTTGCTAGTATCTTTCTCATGCTTAAACTGGTACTAGTTAATTCTGACTCCTACATACCTCTGGGATATCCATCTCTAGCCTAACTGGTGGAAAATTGGTTGTTGATGCTCAGGAAATAACCGATTTTCCATCCATTATATTGTAGCCTTACTGAGAGTATTATGCTGCTGATATACAAACCACTGATCACAGTTTTTAGTTAACAAATAGGTTTTGTCAATCGCCCCAGGCACTGCCTAACAAAGTTGTGCTTAACGGCTGAGGAGGCCGATTTCTTTGGGGATATTGCTTAAATGGAGCACAGATCTAGAGTATACAAAAGTTGCCATTCATCAGGCACTGGGAAAAAAAAGCCTGGCAGCAAGTCAGAAATGTAAAGCAGCCCTCTAAGTTGGCAGAGTAGTTTATAATTACTGCTATTAAAATATACACACATACACACACACACACACACACACACACACACATATATATGCATACACACACGTCAGATTTGCTGAGATATAAAACGCTGGTACTAACTTCAGGGCAATATTTCTGTGATGATTTCATTCCATGATTAAGTATTTTGGAAGGAAGATACAAGATATTAATTAAAGCAGAGGATAAATACCTTCTTAATTAGCTGATGAAATACAATTTGCATGGAAGTGAATTCTTTTTAATAACTGCTGAATGTGCCTGGGGCAATGTTTCAGCACATCCCCACTTTTTCCTTTCTGTCATCCTCAAGGAGTTCTAAATAAATATTTAGAGACTAATTCTGATCTTGCTCACTGTGGTGGAGTTACTGTGGTCTGAGAAATCAGAGCATGAAATCAGGCCAGCTGATTTTGCTCTTTTTTCTTTCCCTTCCTCCTGCATAGCAGAGTGCAAAGAAGTCCTCAGACCCATATGAAATATTCTGGGTTTGCACAAAGAAGACAGCAAGAGAGATGCTACTACAAGGTTTTCCTACACTGACAATACTATCATGTAAATCCTCACATGGGATTTTTTTGATCACCCTCTAAGTTTTCTGACACCATTAGGTATGCCCTGCTTAGACATATGCCCATCCAGAAAATCTGAAGAAGGATATTCTGGCAGCTATGGAATTGACAGTGTTTAAAAGATATACTTATTCATTTGGGTTTTGCCTAGTTTTTGTTTTGGTAACATCTTTGCCTCATATAACAGCCTGCAAGTAGTACTAGTTTAATATGGAGATGCTGAATATTTTACTTTAACATCCACAATCAACATGTGGTCCCAAGGTCATCTCTTTTCAGCACACTACTCAAACTCTCTTCTGAAGTTGGAATTACTCATTTCCTTGTGGCCTCTTCTATGTCATTTATCACAAAGGAATCCAAGCATTTCATAAATGATGATGAAAATGGGTTTATTTTCCCAACTTGCTGGTGAGGAGTTAGTTTGGCTGGTGTCACTGCTGCCTTATGGATGGGTAAAGGATAGAAAGATGTATTAAATCCCCCATTTCTCCCAAGCCTGAGAAATTCAAGGGGCCGGTGACTTGATTTTTTCAACTGACAGTGCATCCTGCTTTCTTCAGAACTGCCAGATGAGCTTGTGGCTGCACTTTCCTCAGCCCTTTCTCACACTTGCACCTTACCAGACCTCTGCATCAGCACGGCCACAACAGGCAGCTCCAGCACTGCAGGGAAGACAGCTGATGCCTGCTTTACAGGAGGCATCTACTGATTCCCCAGGGCCTCCTAGGGAGCACTGAATGTGGACCACTTTCCTGTGCTAAAAATTGCCACACTGAACCTCTGACCTCATGAAGATTTCAGGTTTTTTTGCTCTTTCATCACTTCATCCTTCTAATGCAAGCAGTGCCTGGCACACAGGAGGGAACAAGCCTGTGGTTTTGGAGGACTTTTTGACCTTCCCACCTAGGGCTTTGCTGGCAGCAGAGGCAGAAGTGTCCTGATGATAACTTATTTCAGTCTGCAGAGTGAGGCTTTGCTGTGCATTAAGAATAGGACAAGAGTTTTGGTTTGAAAAGGCCAATGTATATAATTAACTGAAACAGTAAAAACTATCATAGAGAGTGGATGTTTTCAGGGGCATTTGGCTTCACTATTACACAACTAACAAAAGAAATACAGAAACTGGATTGCCTGGATGGGATGGACTTCAGCCACCTGAACAAAGACCAGATCAGCCAGTTCCATAAACTGTCACATCAGCTGTGCACATGAATAAAGGCAGTTTGTCCCTGGGACTAAGGACTCAGCTGATGGCTGAGGATTGGAAAGAGCTAGGTATTACAGGTCCTGTTTTAAGGTTGTATATGAGTAAGGTAGTGTAAATTGTCTCTTCTTCACAGTCTCTCCAGGGATCTCCCTTTCCTTTATTCTGCTCCCACAACAGAAGTTCAGAACAAAGGAGGAATTGGAAATGTCAAATTAGCTGTTTCTTTCACCATGCTGTAACTAGACAGGGGAAGCTTTAGAGGGAGGCAGGGAGGAGATGGCAAAAGTATTCACAGGCCATAATGTGTCACCTCCAATCAATGGGCCCAGGTTTATGCTTTTCAGATTTTTTGAGATGAATATTCGTGGGTTTTACAAAGCAAAATAATATACTTTTCCCCTGTACATACATTCTGGTTGAGTTTTTTCTTGTTTTAGTGCAATAAGACCACTGTTGGCACCCAGCTTGTTATATTTTAACCCAAGGTTCAACTACAGTACAGAATTCTATAATGACAAGGTCTGGCCCATGCTAATAAGACAGTTGGGCTCCCCCCCATTCCAATCTGTACTGAGCACAGGGTAGGTGCAATATTGAAGTCTCAAACACAATTTCAGCCTTGCCATGCAAACTGACAGAATTCACAGCTGCAGGCTCATTTGAAAAATCTCCCCACTGAAGACATCAAAGCCTCAAGGCCAGATTTCTCCTGCATGCTCCCACCCTGGCACCAACACGCTCCCAGTGCTGCAGAAAGCACAGTCTCTCTCCAGGCAAAACCTCCTCCACAGCCCAAGTTACACAGGTCAGCCTCTTTACTGGGTTACTAAAGATATTCTGGTTGTCTGTTCTGCTTTATTGCATCAGCAATTTCCTTTCAAAAATACAGCCCTTTCCCTTGGCTTCTTATTTAATTTTCCAAAGAATTTCCACAGTGCTATCAGAAGAAACTTCATACTGAACACGCCCACGTACCCTCTCCAATGCTGCATTCCTCCCTGTCGAGGATGGACAGGTGCTTTCAGATGCACCACAGAGCCACAGAAAGCAGGAAAACTTCTGTCCAGCTGAGGATGAAAATAGGTGCTTTTCCTGGCATATGATCCAGCTCCAGAGTGATTTTGGAAGGGGGAGGGGGATAATCATACTGGGTTTCTAAGGCATGTCATCTAAGGCAGGACCTTACATTGATGTCACATGGGGACAACACTGCAGGGTTTCTCAGGAAACATCTGATATGGCAAATAAGGGAGGAATAAGATATTTTTGTGTGATGTGTTTTTAAATTCTGGGGGAAAAAAGAGGGAAGAAGGCAAGGAATCCTATTCAGAACTAGAGAGTTCAACAAATGATTTCTGCAAAGAAAAATGCTATTCTTTTTATGCCAGCACCTTTTAGTTGTAGGACTTAAAAGAGTTTGGGGTTCTTTGTTAACCACTTGGACTGATGCCCAACAGTTGTTTTCATTTATCCTCGACATTCCCAACTGCTCCCATTGAAGCGAGATAAAGTAGCAGAAAGAAAAATAAACGGGGTTTCTTTCTGCCCTCTCTCCCCAGCCGCTGGGGTCACTGTTGTGCCTTGCTCTGCGGAGCTCCGCGGTGCCACACGAGGCGTGCAGGGAGAGGTAAGAAGGACAGGGGGCTCAGGGGCTCCCAGCGCTCGGCTGCCCCTCCCAGCTCTGCTCCAGCCTTCCTGCACTGCCTTTGCCAAGTCACTTCGCCTCCCCGTGCCTCGGTTCCTCATCTGAGAAAGGCAATAGCGCTTCTTTTTTCTCATCTCGTAGCTTTTTCTCATCTCCGGCTTTATGTCTGTAGACGAGAATATTTTTTAGGCCAGGGTAATTTCTTACTACCTGTTTCTTGCTCTGCCTAAAACAATGGAGCTTTGGTCTGTAAGAACATTTAGGTAATAGAAAAATTTAGCTAATAGCAAGAGTACTTGTCCAGATCTGCATGTCCTCTGGGTTTGCCTTACCTTCCTTATGGCCAGAACTGTTGGAACAGTTTTAATCACTCTGTGAATATGCTTGACAGCTTTGAATCAAACCCAAACCCAAATTGAAAACTGATTTGAATTGTTATTTCTTTTCAAACCCAGAACTGAACCTACACTCTTACTTTGAAGACTCTGTGGGACTCAGAAAAACCCAACCAATAGAGCAAAACTTTCTTTGTAGCTGGACCAAAACTCAACTAAAAATATGACTGGTTTGAGTCCATAACAGACTTACTTCCTTGATGATTTCAGTTCCCTGTTATTCATCATGTCATGTTAGCTGAAGTTATTAGGAAATACACCATTATTTGTGTAAAAATTAATAGTTCTTGAAAGGTTTAAAGTCTTGTCATAAATGGCTACTTGGTAGAAACTTTGTTACAAAATGTCACTTGTAGCCAGTCTTCTATTTACAAAAACTTCTATCAACTGATTGGAGAGAAAACACAACTAAACCAAGAAACAAGTTGTAGGTGGGAAGGATTTACCTGAAACCACCAAAAGAGATAAAAATAATAAAGGTCAGCCTGACAGAAACAGTGTTTGGATCTGATTTTCTAGTTCAGTTCTGGCTGTTGATGCGATTAAGTTGCTATGCTTGGACTTGAATGCTTCTCAGTTTTGGTTAAAAAAAAAAAAAAGGTAAAGAGAAGTTTGGGATGTTGCGTTCCAGATAGTGAGTTGAGCAGAGACAATAAAACTTGGAATTTCTTTCCTCAGTTCAGTAAAACTTTTTGACCAAGTCTCATGATCCAGCCCAAACTATACATTATCTTTTGTCTTCTGGTTTTCTAAAAGTTTGACTTTTAAATGAAAAGTCCTGCAAAAAAAAAAAAAAGAAGAATCCAAACTTTTTACTTTGATTTTCATGAGGTGTTCGTGTTACTTACCAGTCAGTCTTGTGTATTTAGGTACCATTTCTTTATGGTCTTTGATCTGTGCAACTGCAGACAGCCACTGTCAGAAGCCAAAATCATTACAGATCATCTCACACAACACAGGCGTGCATGCAATAGTGCTCTTCCTGAAATCTTCTGCCTGCTGCTGTTTCCACAGCCTTAAAATTGAGGCTGTGTTGAGTGAACAGGACAGCCTTGGTTTTGACTGGACACAGAGAGAAAAGAAACAGGCCTGGGAAAAGCCCAGGTATGCCAAATACCTGCAATTACCTGCCTCTACCCTTCCTCTCACCATCTATGAACAAGTAGTGACGGATGACTGCAATGACTGGAGCTATTAATCTCCAGCTCAGACGAATTAATTCCATTTTAGAGGGAAAAATATGTTCCCAAACATTCAGGGTTAGGCCAGCAAAATTAAGCAAAAGCAGAAGAGGGGAGAGGGGAAAACAGCCAAAAATCCTCATATCTTCTTCATTGTTACTCTCACACCTCTAGGGAACATCTGCAGTCCCAGCCCTATCTGAGCCTTTTGCAGCCACTAGAACAAGTCTCTGGATGATGTGACAAGGCACCAGCAGGTCAGGAGCAGTGAAGCAGATGTGCTCCTGTGCAGATTAAGTCCTGACTAATATTTGAGATTTTTTTTTTCCCCTAGATGGGGCTGTCAAACACATTGCCCACCACACAGCAGGTAAAGAGAGGGAGCAGCTTTCTTTTCTATAGGAAGCACTTCATGGACTGTCCTTTGTGAGCATTGTGTTATGATTTGTTTTGCTGTGCCAGAAGAGACAGGCAGAGCGCATGTGTGCACGGCATGCAACACAAGTTCATTCCCACTTCCACTGCTGAAGAAAGAGAATACTGGCTGAAGGTGAATCCCTGCTCTGGTGTTGTTCATGGCTCAGATGGAAAAGCAATCAGACAAGATCATTCGAGACACTGTCGTTGGGAAATGAGTTTGTAGAGACAGTAACAGCTGTCTGTCTCCTAAGGAAACCACAGCCACTGCTGAAAGCACAAAGCCCATCTTCGCCCCACATCCTTCCATCCTGCACCCACAGCTCCACGGCAGCCAAACCTCTGCTTTGTACAGGGCTGACAGACCAGACCCAAAGTACTCTGCACGCACTCAAGGGACAGAGATAAGGCTGATGATGCTGGAGCAGATGTCGTCTGTCTCTCCGGCTCCCATCCTTGTTTGTTTGTTGCCATGACCCATAAGCTGTTTCCACTCCACTGAGTGACTGGTGAGTCACCACAACCCACTGTGTGGGGAAGATAAAGGCACCCTGTGATCAAATGCACCCAAACACCTGATAAAATCCCCCCTCCCTCTCTCCTCATGGGGGTCTGCAGCCAGTCTCTCCTGCAGACGCCTGCTTATGTGGTCGTGTTTGAAACCATCTTCTGTGACACCTACACAGAGACCGGCTGGCTTGGACTAAATCCTCTACAATAATTCTCTGGTCCTCCCCCTCTTCTCTTTGAATGGTGAAGATGGGGTCAGTGTCTTGGGAAAATAAGCCAAACCGGATCAGGTGATGATGCAGGATTAGGTGCGGTTCCCCACTGGGTGTCAAATCCCAGCACACCCACTGCTAGCCCATTATATTTTAATGGCAGGAGGATGATAAGTCAACATTTCAAAGAGAGAAAGAAGGCTGTGGAGAGCTTCCTGGATTCCTCTTTACGGTGAAGAAAGAATCAGCCTTAATTGAAGTCACCTCTTATCTGTTTCCATCATTTTTGTTTCAAGAAAGTGGGAGGTTAAAATGGACAAGAAGAATAGCACAGGAAGAGTCTGAGAGGGAAAACAATTTTTCCCTGTTGCTGCATGTTTGTGATTTTCTTCCTTTGCCCTCCATGGATAAAATGATACAAACCTGCCAAAACCTGCACAGAGTCAAATTCTTATCTCCTCCCTCCATTACCAGAGCTTTGCCCTTCTCAATTTGCCAAGCCCCTTGTTCTGCCTTTCATAAAATCATAGAATCATTTAAGATGGAAAAGATCTTTAAGATCATCAAGTCGAACTGTTTGCAGCAGGAAGTAAAGGATGCTCAATGAAGTAGCCATGTGTAAGGAATCTGTTCAAACATACAATTAAAAATCACAAAATCTGACCTTTTCAGTTACCTAGACTGATGCAATCTGGCATTTATGTCATTGTACTGAAAATCAGTCATCATTTTCAGCACTTAGATTGTACCTCAGATAATTTTGCAAGGATGTCAGCTGAGAAGGAAAAGCATTGGCTTTACCAAAAGCAAAAGTAATATCAAAAGGAATAATTGCAAGGATTTATGTTGCACAAGTGTTTTGTCACAGCCAGAGAGGCTTTTTTCACTGAGGGAAGAGACTCATGTGTTTTCGAGTTTGATGGTATGGGAAACAAAACGACAGAACCAGAGAAGATGGAGCAGCCGTCGTAAATGTATGTGGTGAGAGGTAAATGTTGGCCTCTCCCCATAACCTTTATTGTGGCCTGCTCAGACTTGTTCACACAACAAACTTGTCTCCACTAGGTTTTCACCTCAGGCCAGGTGCCTCATGACAGTGAACCCCAAGGAGGAACACGCTGTTTTCTTCCAGTGAAGGCATAGCCTGAACCATTGTGTTCCCTCCCTGACCTATTATTGGATACAGCAGTCTGGGCAAGAAAAACAGGAGCAAAACCCAAAGCAGACAACAACCTAATGTTTCTGCTACAGACTAACTTCAAGCTCATCACTTTCTGTGCCAGTAAAACATGGTTTGATGGTTTGTCTTTTTTTTTTTTTTTAAGAAAAAGCTTCCATTTAACATCCAGAGTTAGATTCATGGACAACTATTATGCCCTAAAGGTGACTGTTTCTGTCCTGTCATAGACAGAGAGGGTGTGATCATGTTGCTGTTTCTGCTGAACTATAGTTTGCAGAGGCATGGGTTAAGAAGTGTTAAAAAAGATATTTTTATATCTTTTGTGTCTCCCTCCATCATACACAGAAACCATGTATGCTCTGCTACTTGGAAGAAATGCCAATGTCAGGACCTGCAGCTTCTGGGATAAAATATTCTGGTATAGAAGAACCATAAAAAGGTCTGGGTAAGGTGGGTTAAGTGTGCAGTCAACACAGAGAACTGGAACACCACCTTGGTGAAAACTGAGGCACTCCTGCACTTCCAAACAAACATGGGATAACCAAAGCACCACTTTCAGAAGGCAAGCTGGGTAAAGGACAAGTCAGCAAAAATGTGAGAAGGTTTTGCTTTTAGATTGATTATGAAAGGAAATCAAACTTGTGAGCCTGTCATTGTTGTGTCTCTGAACACGACAAGAAATCCATAATAGTATTTCCCAATAATGTTTAGGCCAACCAAATTTAGTACAGATGTGGAAGAATAAAAAAATAAGTTCTTGCCTATTTCTTGAACAGAGGTCACTGGCAAATCATTCACAGAGGGACTGCATGGATATTTCCACCTTACCCATTGCGAAATCCATATTAGTGTGCCATCCTTGAATCACAAACTCATAAAATGTCATTGAAAATTATGTTCATGACACAATCTGTTTTCAACTAACACAGATCATGAAGCAAGTTCTCCATAATGTTAGTGGTTTGCCCTCAATGAAAATACCAAAAGGTTGGAGTAAAGTTCCAGATAAATGGAAATGAGAAAAATGATGAGTGAAAGTGACACGAAGTGAATCCTTCAGATGAGGGAAGAGAAGCACCCAAAAATCCCCTGAATTGAGTAGAATATGCACAGTGGGGAAAGAGTCATCATTTCATTGCTACGTACTGGAGATACAACTGCATCAGGTTTGGTATTGCAAGGAATGACTGTGTGCATTCACAGACCCAGGTCCCACACACTGCTCAGAAACTCTACAGCTCTTACAAACCCTTCCACTTCCAGAAATAAATTGCTAAGAATGAAGCCACTCCTGACCAGGGTGGACTGGACACTCCCCGCACCTCCTAATCCAAGATGTGCTTTTGTTCAAATCTCAGTCACAGAGCAGTTTGACTGACAAAGGTTACATGGACAGTTCCTTACAGCTGAAGAGACCTCTCACCAGTTTTCCAGCCACTCGTTAGCCTGAAGTGGCAATTGGTATGAAGTCTATGTGTTAGACTGAGAAAAATCAACAGGTATGTGCTGCTCAGTGTATTGTAGGTATTGGGTGGGCAGGATCCACAGTGGCATGGAAGGGACAAAGGAAAATGAAAATGAAAGGGGCAGAGTGTTCTGATATTAAATAATTCCACTTTATGCTGCTGATGCAATCCAAGCAAACCAGCAATTTCCTCTTGGTCTCTGTTTTATGAGCAATCCTATTCAAGCTTTGATAGTAAAAGGAACACAGGTGGGTAATTAAGGAGGTGTGAAACACAAACGAGTAGCCAGCTTTCTGCTAGTGCTTTTTGCAATGTGCTCTGGAAGGCTCTCCTCATCCAAGTGCTGAGTGATTGAGTGACCTCACAGACTGACCTGGGGACTCATTTTCTTCCAAAACAGAATGAAATTCAAAAGGTTTCTGTAAAAATTTCGCTCTAAAAATTGCTGACAGGTTTGCCATTCCAAGAACTGTTTAGGAACAACACTACCTCACTTGCAATCATGATTTTCATGAATTGCAGCAAAACACAGAGACAGCCATAGCAGGTCAAAGCAAAAGTGCACCCAGCACAAGATGTATCTGGCAGTGGATGTTCAGTGAAGTGTGGAATAGTGTGGAGAGATCCTTCCCCGTGCACTGCCCCTCAGCTCTTGGTTTACAGACTCACTGGAGAGGTTGTATCCTACCCAGCAAACAGCCTTCCATGGAGCTCTTCTCCACAACTCAGTGGCAATGTAACATCCACACACTGCTAAGGACAAGACTCAGAAACCTTCCCTCCAAAAATACAGATCACTCATTGGAAGTATTGTAAGACCTGGAGTGCAACAGCAGGGAAAGCCCTGCAGGTACAGGCTGAAGTTCTACCTGGTGTGACAATATTCTTTACATGGGAATAAACCATGCAGTTAACATTTTGATTTACCACATAAATGCATGTATTTTTAACACATGCAATATGCTTTAATATATATTAACAGATAAAGTTCTATTTATATGTTTAATTATATAACAAATGCTACCTAAATATTCAGATAGGTGACAAGAGAGTGCTAACTGCTTTTTTAGCTTCGTTGAAAAGGCTAACAATGAACAATATATTTAATCCATCTCAGACATCAATTTTCTTCCATACTAATTTTTCTAATATTCAAGTCCAACAAATTTAATTTGAAAGTTTTCAGAGTCAGCAACAGAAGAGTTTCACTTAGAAAAAATTGGAATGAAATTAACTGAGGATTTTTTTTCCTTATTCCTGTTAACCAAGTGGCAACATGCCCTTATATGCTTTCTTTCTCAAAAATACCCAACCTCCTAACTCAGGCAGAAATCTTATAGAGGCCAAATACAGAGGATATGAGCCACTATTGAGGAGGTCCCTTGGGCCAGTGCTCTGCCTTTACAGCAGCCAGTGCTCAAACAAGCAGAAAAAGCCAGCTACAATAGTGTTTTTCTTCTGCCCTTCCAGCCCTCAGAAAGCAGCAGTTCATGGACTTCTTAAGAAAAAGCTGCCTTTGGACACACCATGTTTAACAGTCTGTGCTGAACTTGTACTCTGCTAACTTGCCCAAGCCCTTTTGGAGATGTTTATCCCTGAGAACTGTGTGTAGAGCCAGGTGAATGACAGGAGCAGGTTGATAGATCATCCTCCAACGTCAGTTCCTGGGTTTTTTTTCTTCATCCCATTAAACTCACGTGAATTGCATTATGCCCTTACACGCCACTATTAAGTATCAAAGAGGAGCCCCCCTACTTCTGGAAAGGGCAAGTTTGTTTAGTTCTTTTCCTTGGTCTCTTTTGGTCCATGTGAAAACAAATCTAACATCACTGGTGCTTGGCTTACAGCTTCCATAACCATTTATCATGTTCACAGACATCATGACACACAAGAAAAAGAAAAGGAAATAAAACCTGAGCACTTAGAGAGCTAATCCTTAAAGCTAAAATAAAATAAAACTCTTACTCAGCTTCCATATGACTTATGGGGCCAAAAGGGTTTATCTCTTAATTTTTGCCTGTACAACTGAACTTCCATGTTCTTTGTATGTTTTACTGGAAATCATGATCCAAACTCTGCTTTGTTTTTTCCGATTGTTATTTCAGGTTTGATATTTTGGTTTTTTCTCTGGTGTTTTTTTTTGTCTTCCTGAAGACTACTTCAGGGTTCAGCAAGTTTCTAAGCCACAGGAATAAAGCTAGGTTTCAAAGCAGGTAGCTGGGTGTTCCCTCTGGTTGGAGTCTCACTTGCTGACATCCTTTCCCAGGAATAAATCTTGAGGGTAGCAGATCACAGTTAGCCAAAAATTTGCTTTATCATCTATCCTTCCTTTCCATGCCTTAGGAGTGATGGTTTTAAGAGAGGAAGTCACAGTTGTAATTAAACCAACCAGACCACAGCGATACATCCAGAGGAAACAAAACTTCATAGTGCATATCCCTGTTCCCAGGAATCATTATCAGGACTTCTAAAAGTGTATGATTTTGTGTGCTTTGGTCTTTCTTCCTAACCCCAGTCCTTGCAAACTGGCACCTCCTCCATCTCTGGAAAGGTCCCTCTTTTAACCAAATGAGTACAGGAATGCTGTTCCTGTGCATGTCCTTCTCATCACCTGAAGTGTGGAAAGCTGGGCAATTACAAAGTGACCCAAACAGCTCCACAGAGAACCATAATCTGAGATTAAGTCCATTTAGGAAGCCTGATACCAAATATCCAACTGCAGCACAGTAAAACCAAAATTCCCCACCGACTATCTCTGCTCATAAAAGTGATTTAGATTGGTTCTCCCTCTACATGAGTTCTCTGCTGGCTGCCTGAAACAATTAACAGAGTAAATAATAGATTGCAATGTTTTTCTTTCCGTCCAGGTTTGTGCTTTATGTGTGTGAACAGTTAAAACACACATCTTAAAATGTAAAATCCTGGAGCCTCAGAATTCCCCTAGCTGCTGAGTGAAAAAAGAACCAGAAAAGCTCACTTGCAGGGAACAGCAACAAAAGTCTTGTCACTCCTGCTGGAGATGTTCAGTTCAGGGTAGGGACTGCAAACTGAATTCTTCATATCCTCAGCTCCTGTGTGATCATCCCATCTGACCTTATTACTTCAATGTTTTTAATTTTTTCAATGGGAAGAAAAATGAGAAAGAGGCCAAGACCATGGACTTTTCCTGTGTTTCAGTCTGTCACGTAGGAAATCCTGTTAAGGACACAGGGTCTCTGACTTCTCTATAGATGCGCAGCATCACCCAGATCCACAGCAATGTACAGATTCACCATGTGTTTGTTCATGCCTTCTACAGGAATTTAGCAGACAAATTCTTTCTAGGCTAAATCCCTAAAAACATATATAGGTGGGTTGATACATCAGTTAAACCTCAAAGGGCAAAGAGCAGAGGCTCTTCTCCCATCCAGAAACTGTTGCTAGAAGTGCAGCAAAACGTTCTTTTGGACGTGAGGATCTCCTCACAGCTGGCACAGAGTTTTGCTGCAGGGGGGGAAATCCCAAAGTGAGTGACTGCCTTTTAGTGCTGAGAAGAGCACAGGAGGTGGATGCAGGAGGCTCAGACATAGACATAATTACACTCTATTTTCATTCTATTTGAAAACCAGAGGCTTCCATCACCTAGGAAAAAATATGGAAAATTGTGGGCACATCTCTGTCATGCAAAGTCTTCACCATCATGACATCTCCAGGGTCTTTATTCTTTGGCAAATGCCCTGGTAAACACATTTTACCAATTGGCCACTGTAAACAAAGCTGACTCTTGCTTTGGAGCAAGATAAATATGAAATGCAAGTTAGGTAGATTTCTTCTGGTTAAACCTGAGTCCTAGGAGAGAGGGGGAAATGCAGAAAGGAAGACTCGTGTCAGAACAAAGATGAATATCTTGCATGTGAATATGTCAGATGCTTGAGAACCCAACCTAGGAACTATCAAGTTTCCAGTCACATCATCAGTGTTGACTCTGGAGTAAAAATTAGTGACTTTTTCCATTAAATCCTATTGATCTATTTCTCCAACAAGAAACTTCTTCATCTAAATCACTGGTTTATTGTGCCTCTGATTGTTTAAGAGGATGTCATGGGAGCCATTGAAGAGTCACTTAAAACGCTATTTGTCCACCACATGTAGACAAGTTGTGTTTCCATCTGAAGCTTTGCTCTGTGAATTAAATCTTTAGACATAGAGTGGCCTTTGTTTGCAAAATTAAAATAATATGTATATGTATTTTACATGTTCACAGACTCTTTCAGAAGGATTGCCAAATCACTGTGCTGTTCAGCTATTCAGGCCTGAAATGCAAAGGGAATAGTAACTGATGAAATCTACATACACTGGTTACAGCTTTCTAGATGGGACACAGGTACATGTTTTTGCATCAGCAGGTGTAAATAGGGTTTGGCTGTTTACCTGCACCCTGACAGGTGGCTCACTCAGGGCCTAAAATAGAATATACTTTGTATTCCTAACTCCTTTCTGAGGTACAACAAATTAGCACTTCTGCCAGATCAAGTAGCGAGATTTTTGCTTTGACGTGTGAGGTCCTGGTTCATTCTCTGAAAGCCAGTGATGCTCACAGTTTATTATGAATATAAAAAATAAATGATCAGTCAATCCTGGCAGCAAGCAGAGTTCACTGTTTCTGCACTTTATCATAGGAGTCTATGTGAGCTACTTTACTGTTTGGAAGTGAGTCCTTTCCAGAAAAAATCCCTGAGCATTTGGGATGAGAAAGCAGCTCAAATGAAATATGGTCTGAGAGACAGTCCTCCAAAACCAGCACACAGACCCCTTACAATGCCCTTATTTCTGGCAGCATTACCACAAAACTTTGGAGAAGAACAATTTTCTGGTTATCCTCCACTTAGCAAGCAACAGAACACAGTCCCATGTATATTTTGTATTTGGGGAGAGACATTGATATCACAGCCTTAGAAAACTATTTTTATTTTCTATCACAGAAGATAGAAATAATCCCCTCTACTCTAAACCTTCCATCTCAAGATGTCTGAACTAATTATTTTACTGTCCAAAAGTGTTTAAAACTGTTTCAGGCATTCCAGTGAGCAACTAGAAATAGACATTCCTTTCCCAAATCATCTAAAATCTATGTCCCAAATATAGCATGAAAAGCAGCTGTGTGACAGAAAAAATAAGGAAAGGAACAAAAAATGTATTCTCGTCTGCTGCCGCTTTATTCTGGAGAAGAATATGTTCAGAAACCTTCAGATCTGAGACAGAAAGATTCCACATCTTCCTTTCAAAGTAATCTGGTTTTTTGATATTTAAAAAATCTTACATCCTACAAGGTTTTAAGAGTCAGCACTGATATGAAATTGTGAAGTAAAAACTTCAATTTGTCCCTAAAAACCTTACTTCTCAAATTCTTTTACAAAGAGTTTGCTATTTCAAACCAGAATAAACAAACCTCTGAAACTTTCTCTTCTCTATCTGACATAACAATGTAAAATCTTGTCTCTTGCAAGCAGACAAGGAGAACATTTCTCTAAGGTGAACTGAAGTCCTTCCACACCTTAGAGTCGGTCCCACCAAAAGTACCAGAGCCCAACACAGAAAGAGGGAGAATGTTCAAATGCCTCACTTTTTCCACTGTCCAGCTTTTCTTAGATTGTTACATGGATTTTCATTAGGCTTCCAAGTTTGGAGAACTTTTATTATTGTTATAAACTATGCTCATTAAGTGGATTTTCTAATCCTTTCACACCAGACGTTCGGCCAAATTCAAGCATAGAATCAGTTTGATATGTGACACACAGTCTCATGGGAACCACATCCTGCCACTGACACAGGAATAGATGCTGTCATCAGATAGATCCATTCATCCTCTATGCTTCTACCAGAGCTACCTGGTTTTAATAATGATGATATTTGGGGGAAACATCTGTGTTACCTCACCATGTGACCAAACTTCAAGAGAACAAGCCACATGCTGCAAACATTTCTCGGAATAGCCAACTACTGTTCTATTCAGCATCCAGCTGGAGGTCGATATTCCCAAATACTCAGGAGTGTAGGTCAGCAAATGCCTGTCTTTCATCTAGAAAATCTGATTCCTAAGTCAACAAGGCCAGACAGGATTCATGCCCATCTCTCTGCCATGTGTGGCTTTAGAATTCAGATGGCTATGAGGCATCTTCAGCTCGATGAGGGGGCTAATTAGTGTATGACAGAACCAGCACAGCTGAATACAGAAGTTATTAATTACTCTGATTTTAGCATATTTAGTAATATTCCCAGCAAGTTGTGTAATGGATCTACGGTGTAACTGGGGACACAAAGGAGCATCAGTTCACCCCGATACTAACCAAGGCTTAATATATTTTGAACTGACTTTCTCCAGAACAATGACAAGATTATCCAGCTCATTTAACAGAAAGCGACAACAATCAACACCATTCTGGGAGAATCCAGAACTGTCCAGGACAGAACCATACAGCAGCTTCCAAATTTCTAATTGACTCTATTGAAATTCAGAAATGTTCTGTTTCCTAAATTATGACTCAGGGAAGGTCATGATTTAGCATCTGTCCTATTTCTGATCCTCTCTTGGCACTGCCTAGACTTACACTCAGGCAGCATCTCCATGGAGTTTGTTTTCCTTTCGGTCACGTGCAAAGGAACAACAGGAACTTGGGATAGTATTATTGTTATTTCTGCATTCTTCTGCAACTCAATCTTCTTCCTATCTCCAAAGCTCTTTATAAAACAATGGATTTTCCAGTACATTAGGACTTGCCACTAGCCCAAGGATTTTCACTGCTCCTGGCAGCCCGCTGCATTGGCAGAGTTCCCTCTGCATCCTCGACCTGCTGCTGATTGATCCCCGTAATCCAATCCATTTTCAACAAGCCACTTCAGCGCCAATAAAAACAAGGGGCTTTGCTGATTTCTGGTTTCAGCTGCAGCTGTTGGAGCCACAAATTTAAAAAGAAATATTTTAAGTCTATTTGTAAAAAAAATCTACTGGTAAAAAAATAAAAGATCTATTGCTTTTATTCAGTTAAGCTCAGGGGGAAAGTAATTAATGCCACTTTTTATGCATTATATCTTCTTTCTTATTTTATCCCTGTATACCTCTCCTGGCGTGAACATAGTGATCCTTTCAGCAAATAGGTGAGGAAATGTCATGACTGAATTTCCCCAGGGCTTTGGTAAACATAAGAATCAACAGTTTGCATAACATGGATGCTGTGAACATTTCATAGACTTTAAATCTTTGATTTAGAAGAGATTGTTCTAATCTGCCTTCTCTACAAAGCACCAGCCAAATAAAAATCCCATGTCATTCAAGATTTCTTGCACTGAAATGATAATTTTTATCTGAATTGAGGGAAAAAAACCAAAACATTGCAATCCTAGCACCCGCACACCAAACTAGAGACAATTCCCAATGCTTTCAGATACATTAATATAGTTCTGCAATTACCTGCAAAACTGAAGTCCTGTATTTTATTTTTAGACTTAATTTGACAAGTAACAGCTTCCAGTCATGGAATCTAGTAAGGAGTTTTGATGGTATGGTTTCTGTAGAGTAAAGCAGTTATTTCATGTCGTTAATAAAAGAGAAACTTTAGGTAGTTTATGGATCAGATAATCTATTTTGGGAAAATAGATGTTGGCTCAGAGAAGAGCCAGCCCTTTCTCTCCCCTTGTGAAGAATATCTTCTAGATTCAGACCAATATTGTTCTTCTCATGCCTTTTCCATCCGTCTATACCCGCATTTCTGCTATTAATATTTGTGGCTTCACTGGTTTGTCTATGGTTGCTGACACAAATAAGAACTGTGATGGAATCTCCCAAAGCAGTATTCATCCTTTGTAGATAGCATACTCCACAACCACTTTTAGCACTATAAGCCATAAAAAGAAAACTACCATAGGTTGATCTTTCCTAAAAATAGCAGTGCAGAGAAGTCTGCAATGGATCATTGAAAACTATGGAAAAATTTGTTCAAGCTATATATTTTTTGAAATTATTTGTGAATTACTTGGGTTCACTGCAGTAGTTAGTGGATTTTGGGTAATGGTTTAGCTGTCCTTTTGTTTACAGCTGTTGTCTGCAATAGCGAATTTTACCAGGAAGGGCAAGGAGGCAGTAGAAATAGAAAGTATGGGCCAGAGAATTGTACTGGGAAAACTGTGAGAGCCAGCAATTTTTTTCTTTTTCATTGGGCCTTATATGCTACATTTGGCACAGCATTGGTTTAATGAAATTTTATTGATTCCAAGGCAAGCTTTCAATGGAAATCTGCCCAGATTCCTGGGGGTCTCTGCTGAGGCTGGAGACCTTCAATGTGCTGATCCTTGGCTGTAGCCTTTCTGTTAATGGGTCTGTCCTGCAGACAGGGGATCAGGAGAGCCCCAAAGAAGCTGCTCTGTAAAATGAGACATCTCTCAGCTATTGCAGAAAACTGCTGCTGCCATTTGCTCAGAAAATAAAGAGATTATAATTTCCCACAGCACTTGAGGGACTAGGGAACTTCTAGTTTTTAAGAATTAAAAGGAGAATAGTTTCAGGTCCAATTTATCCAAATATTTGGGGAGAGAAGGGGAAAAAATGAAATCCTTACAAGCTGAAAAGCCCTATCCCTCAATATCAGCACAGTTCAGAGAAATAATAACCCAAAGTATGAAAAAATATCTGTTTAGTAAAAGTATGGAGAGCTGGTCACCCAAAGACACAAAAAGAACCACCTCAGGCAGATTTCTTGCAAAGAAGAGGATCTTCACCAGTTTGCAGTGAGGAGAAATGGAGCTATCTTTACCAGATATATTAAAGCAGAAGAGAAGGATATAATATTGCCCACTCAAGTTTGCAGCCAAGCAGGTCTTTTAAACCATTGGGAAGCTTTCAAAAGAACACCTGTATCAATCAAATAGTTTATAGTCTTGAATTACACTCAGTAGATGCCAGCTGTACCCATTCATGAACAGAAATTCATAGTAGAGATCTCAGGTTGCCCAGAGAAATTAATCACCAACAGCCACGTGCTCTCGAAGTCAGAAACTGCTAAGCAAGTTCTGTTGTTTCTAAAATCCAAAAAACTCTCAAGGGCCCTTTGCATTTTTGGGATCCTCCCAAGATTTAGTTCCCTCTGACCATAAAATGAATGTTTATTGGGTGGGGGAAGGAACTCATCAGGTCACCCTGACCTCAACTACACAAGATTTCCTCTCTTATATTATATCAAGAATTAATTTCTCTAACCCCCTTCTAAAACTAGATTAGTATAATCAGAACTCTCAGGAAGAGCAGTGCATAACTGGAATAATGGCAATAACCTTCAATTTAATTGAATTTCTTCTCTTTTAAAGAGTTTTAGGATAGGGAACAAGCTTTTAAAAACTCATGGCAGCATTGAGATTTATGGTTAGGCAATATAGTTTTATTGTAGCACTTTGACTAATTTTGATTTCGCTAATGATATCTCCTCCATGTTGGGCTCAGAAGGACTTCTTTCTGCAGAACTCATGAAGTTTAAAAGAAAAACATGAGTGCAATTTCTTGGAGGATTGTTGTTCTCCTAAATGGAATTTTTCTCCTTGCAAAGTGTTTAATCCAATGGACAGTTAAGGGAGAATGTGCTACTGTGGAGAAATGACCACAGCAAGTAGTCATCACTCAAAATTTAATTCTTGATTCAGATACATTTTAGCATTAGCTGAGATACAAATTAAGGCTTACCCTTGTCCTCCACCTCCTGTGTAAGCAGAAATGTTTTCAATTTTTCACCCAAGCAGAGCATGTTTTCCTGCTAAGGGGTATTCAAATATTCCTTACTCTGTTTCTAAGCCTCACAGGAAAAAAACCACAACACAACAACCAAACACAACCATTACCAGACAGTGCAGATCCAGTTCTAAACTAAACCCCCCACCTATTGCAGTAAACAGCCACAAAGAAGCAGATCTCCAAAAGATTTTGCTTCCCACACTTGCTAGAGCCCACAGGAGCCCTCTATCAGAAAGCAGAGAACCATGGGGTTGAGTAGCACCCAATAAGAAAACATGTAAGTCTTCACAGCACAGGCTCCTAAGAGCTGGGAAGGGAAATCAGCTAAAAGGGGGTGTTCTTGGCAGCCCTGTGTCACACAGCTCCCAGAGCAGGGTCAGCAGCCCAGAGCACCAGCCACACCTACTCTGAACTCACATTTCCTTCCTTCTCAGGTGGGGTCCACTCCCCTCACCTCTGTGACCTTGTAATCTTGTTTCTACCTTGTCTGTGCTTCTTTAAACTCAAGATTGAAAAAGCTCTTTAAACAGCTGCCCATTCTGCAGCAGAGGAAGGGAAGTTAAGCAAAGCTGAGGCTGGAGCAGTGAAACAGCCACACAAGCATAACCACTTTGTCCTGCCACGCTTTAAGAGGCAGCACTGGCTTGGAGCTTGAGAGAAAGGGCAGCGTTCCCATGGCTGATTGAGCAGAGCTGCAGGTTGGGTGGGCCGGGAAGCAGGAAGAGAGAAATGTCAGACTAAACACTGAGTGCAAGGCTCCTCTGTGCCTGCACACAGGATTCTGCCCAGCTTCATGGCACAGATGGATCCACTGCTCTGAAGAACTGAAGATCCCAAATTCATTTAAGATCAGGAAACCCAATTCATTTAAGATCAGGAAGGGAAATACATTACCCTTGAACAATTTCTTTTATACCATTGCTGTGGCACAGCCAGCTCCTAGCTGGTGTGGATTCAAGGAATGCCAACTTTGATGGAAACCACCTGAAAGTCCCTAAATGTTTCAGACCATTGCCTTGTGCAAACTGCAGGCCATAGTGAAGCTTGGCTTACAGTGGGGCATATTCAGAGGTGGAGAAGTGGATGAAATTAACCTGGGAGAGGTCCACCCAAGTTAGGCTGGAGATGCCCATTAATCATATCAGTCTGTACCAAAAACTAACAGGTTGCTCTTTATAGACTGTCTTCATAGATGTGATAGATGAGAATAATTAATAAAAGCAGCCGGTTTAGGCATAGACTCAAGGCCCCTACTGTTAGAGCACCACTGTCTTCAAGAGACTTACTTTAACCCTTGAGATGGAGAAAGACAGTTTCTTTTTCTTTCCAATGAAAATTATATTAGAATACAATTCCATCACTGTTCTGTTGTTAAAAAACATGAAAGTTTATGCTCACTATTTGGCCAAGATGTGCTATAGGAAGAGCTCACAAACACTGGTGTAGAAGTTGTTATAAGGCTGACAATGGTTACTGCAGTCCTGGGCCCTAGAGCAATGTTTCCAAAGAGGGGACTGACCATACAACATGGCCCATCACCACCACCTATTTTATGGCAGAAAGTCCAATAGAGTTTCTAATTTCTAACTCCTTGTTAGTGCAGCCTATGATTTCCCTGTCGCCTGTGCTCTGGCAGTCCCACTTCTTTTCCTCCTGAAACTCATATCTTCATCTCTGCCTTTGTTACTATTTATGTTTTCTTCCTTCGTACTAATTTATCCCTCAGCAATGCACAACCCCCAAAACCAGATCCCACTGTGGTGCAAAGTCAGCATCATGCTTAGCTTCTAGATGGATTAATTAGTCTGATCCAAGCACGTCACTTATTAGAATACCAGTGCTATACTCAGTGTATCTATGTCGTGTTACTTTGTCTGGTATGGGTACATTTAATGAGACCAAAATATTTAGCCTCCTAAATCTGTGGCCATGGTGGGGGTGAATTTTATTCATCTGCCACCTGAAAGAAATTAATATCTTTCACAGCCTCAAATTTCAGTTGAAAAGCAAGACCAGAAGCTGCTTAGGAGAAATTGCTTGAAAAGTAGGAATTAGGGAGAAGGGATGGGGCACAAGAGAAGAGAGCAGGGTCACAAGGTGTAGTAGGTTTAGTTTAGGTATTACTGCCCATGTTGAAAATGACAACATAATGCATGTCACATAATTCAGAGATGGGGCTCATTTCTTGAAAATCAAAAGCTAAATTATGCAGCCCTACACTGCAAAAATCAATCTTCCACCTTTCCTTGGGAAAAAAAAATCTCCATGCACTATGATTTATGGCAGAGGAGGAAAATCTTAGATTTTCTTTGCCTTCATGCAGTACTCCTTCCACATGTCTAATGTACTGCCTGCAGCTATGCTACTTGTGGAAGGTGGGTGTGTGTGTCAGCACTGTCCCTAACAGACTCAGAGAGACTGATGAGTCTTTCTTGTGTTATCAGCTTTTTCGTTTTTCTAATTGCTATCTCTTGTTTTTCTCTTTTAATCCATTTATTGCATTTGCTCTTTACATCTGTGTGCCGTTTGATTTGCATTGATTTAAGATGCTAGGACACTTTTTGATGATAAATATGTCTAGTGAAATACCCAGGAAGAGTGACTTAGCTTTGTGGCAGGAGCTATGAATGTTCTGAGTTTGACCCCAAGGGCAAGAATAAAGTCCTTAATTGTAGTCAATCGCATCCTTGATCTTTCTACTGTGCTGGCCCACAAAAGGGCAAATGATGACAACTCTGATGTTTTTTGTACTATAAATAAGCCCATATTTGTGGACATTTATAAAGTATTCATTCCTTGTCATTTTGTAAAGATAGAATCACACAGACCAGCAGGATTTGTAATAAAGGTGCATGAATGGCTTTCCAGTAGCACTAATAAAAGTAACATTTTGCAAATCCTCTCTGTGAATCTGCAAGCAGACATGTAATCACTGCTGGTCACTCCCGAGCTGGAATGGGTTTGACCTGCTGACCTCAGGGTGAAAGGCTCTGTACTGCATTACCATTCCCAAGGGCTCTCTGACCCTCTCTGAGGTTGCTTTTTTTATTATTTTGTAGTTAACCTCAAGACAGCATCACCAACAATGGATAACATCTGCAAAACACTGGCTATCTGAACATTTTCTTGCTTTGCAACTAATCATTGGCACTCAATGAATCTGAAGGTTAAAAAGAAATTGCATGTCAAAATATTCACTGCAGAAATAGTGAAATCAGAATGAGGGGGAAAAAAAACTCTTAATAGCTCCTTCCTGACACTGGTTATTTTTTCATTTATTCATATGGTCTTGATGTTTCGTTTAGAATAATGGAAGATGTAAAGATTTGGGGAGAATCATCCAGGTTTGTTCCTTTTAGCAAGAGAGAACCCATCAACCAACTACCCTCAAAAAATAGATGGACATCAAGAAAGTTTTCCTTACTTCTGGCTTCTGTCTTTTACATTCATTAAGCTGTTCAGGTGCTTCACTCATCCATGCTGATGCCATCCCCTGTAGAATCCTGTTGTATAAAATACTGCCCAAGCTTACAGAAGTCAGACACTTACCAGACACTAAAAACAATTTCAGAACACAACAGAACTATCCTTTACATATCAACCACTTTCTGTCACTGGCAAACAATATTCAAATACGCCCCTGCATTCTGCCAGGAGGATGTGACCTCACTGGGGAGCTAGCCACAGCAGGAATCCAAAAAGACCCACTTTCAGTAACACCAGGAGGACCATCCAGGACTTACATGGATCTCCACCCACAGCAGACCTGATCCCTGGAAGCCATTATTTTCCCCTGCTTACAATGAGTCTTTATGAATCCTGATTATTTGGGAAGCTCTGCATATGTACCTCTCTATACAAATGTCAAATCAGCACTTAATGAGCATGAAGTGATTTCACATTGAACTGTCCATCTCATAAGCATCAACATGTCCAAGAAAGGAAACTCATTTGTTTATTCCCAGCAGTACTTTGGGATACAGCCTTCACAAGCAGTGGGAATTAGACATGAGGAAGCAGCAAGATATTTTCCCAGTTACATATTCACCCTTCAATCATAGTTCTCTTTGAAACCTGGCTACTGGCCACTGGTCCCTGCTGGGAAAATGCTAGAAATGCAAGAAAAAGGGACATTTTTTTCCTTTTGTGCCAAATTTCAGTGTAGAGTTAACTTGAAGCTGTAAGTAGCACAGCCCAGCTCGTCTCTGGCAGATCTGAGAGGAGATCCATTGTGGAATTTCACAGCTGGATCTCAGCATCTCAGCCTGCTCCATGGTTTGACATTTTGGACATGTTTCACCATTGTTTCCCCAAATTTTCATCTCCAACTTCATTAAAGGAATAAATTTAAAAGAAATTCCGTGCTTTGGAAAGTGTGTTCTGGTAAATTTCTTTTTCCCATTACAACAGGATGCCAAGAAACAGAGATTGAGGCTGGACACATTACTATAGATATGGTATAGATGAACAAAATAGATTTAGAGAAAACTGCAGCTGATTAAGCCAGCTGGCATTTTCAGGTCCATATTTCTAGGACTTCATAAAACAGTCTGGTTCTTTTGGAGAAGAAGCTGACTCTGGGGTGGTCATTTTTTTTGTGGTAGCAAAGGCAGAAGCAAATATCACTACCTCTTGGGTGAATGAAAATGCTCCAAGGGACACAAAGCCAAGTGCACTGTGGGGAGACTTGGTGTATGCCCAAGCTCTGATCTCCTTTTTGTCACTGAGGAACCAGGAGACCAGGCCACAAGTCATATGGGAAAATATGACCCCAGGAAGCAGTAAAACCAAAATAGTCAAGACAGAAGAATGTTTCTGTGGAAATAAGGAATACACAATGTGAGGATGACAACTTCTAAAATGGCCCCAACCCAACATTTTAGAGCAGCCAGATGTTGAGTCTGCAGACGGAGAATCTCTCTAGGGTAAGGCTAACTCATAGGCAGAGAGATTTTCCCCTAAATTCCTTGCTTTGCTTTTCTATTTTGAATGTTTATTCCATCTGACAATGTCTCTTTTTGCACTTACTTGTCACTTAGACACAATGACTCTGGAGCAGGTGAATTTCCACACTCCATATTTATCATTTAGACATCCACATGGTGCCAGGCTCAGTGGTGAATCTGGCAAGGGGAAGCATTTTGAAGGAAGATTGAAAGCCAGTCTTGAAAAATCCTCTCTCTTATGACAGATATTGATCATTCATGATGCAAACAATTTTCCACTAACGGCAAACACAAGGAATTCTCTGTATTCCTTCCCATATCATCATCATGTACACATAAGGAACTCTGATAATCAATTCCTAGGCTTTCTTGAAAAGGAAAAAAAAAAGGAAATAAAGAAGTTGGCATTCAAGTTGATTGTGTTCTCTTCAAAGTCCTGGACTAGCTCTGACCATCTCCTGAAAAATCTGCACTCTCTCAGTGGAATGGAATTTCCCAATATGCCATGGTCATTTTGGCACCCACTTCTCTGCAGCAGCTATAAATCTCCTGCAGGTCACAGGACTCTATAAAAGGAGAAAAAGTTACCCAAGTGTTCTTGAACTGGGCCTGGAGTTCAGGAGAGGAACAGAAATGTATGTCTTATCCAAAGAAAACTCTGCCTGACTTTAGACTGCCAATAGCTCAGTGGGAAAGTCTGTTTAACTGTGCACATCCTTCAGAGGCTTCTGGGATGTAACCTGTTGGACCCTCACCTAGAACACATTTCCTCAGCTTTTGAAGGCTTGCTTGTCTGCAGAGTGTCTGCCAAGCAAAAGAAATGAACATTAGGGAGCAAAGAAATCCAGTGGCAGCTGTGCATCAGGTCCCAATTAAGACATCAAACTAAACCCTTCAGCCCTAGTTCTCAAACATCCTTGTATATAATATTTCCCATGAGGCTGGAATTCTTCTGCGAGGTTTTTGCTGCCTTTAATGTATAGCATCAGTGTTCAGTAAGGTCTCAGGGCATTCAGGTTACTGTGTGAGACAGCAAGGTATGTTTTTTCAACCCCACACCTCCAAGTAAAAGATAAGGGCATGTCCTATGTTACAGCATGACTTGACTTGGACCAAGGGAGCAGGTCCCAACTGTTTGGCATGATGCTGCATTTGAATTTGCCATGGAGTCATGCTGGTTCTGAGAAGTCTAATGTCCTAAATCCTATATTTAGCCCCTAATTTTCTAACAGTCATTTAGTGCATTTCACATGCAATCAAAAGGAAATTCAACTGCTAGGATCTCTCTCCTCTAAGGAGGGGTGGAGAGGGCAGTTCATTGTATGAGGGGATGAGAAGTCTGTGAGGTAGAAGTCCACTTCCTGTGATAACTTTGAGTGATAACAACCTGATTATGTTTAAGACACTTCCTGTACAATTCTTTGTGAACCCCAGTGCACTTGAGGCCAAATAACCTCCTCAGTTCGAAGATGAAGTTTATAGGTCAAGACTCTCTATCATGGCATCTAATTTCAGCTCAGGTCCCAAGGAATATTTTGCCCTGATGTCCGTGAAAGTCCCATCTGTATTATTTCTGCATTATTGCAGAAAATCTAGTATTCCCTACCATTTTTCTGCAGTCTCTTGCAAACACAGTCATAGAATCACTGCAGAGTCTCACCACAAGTGCAAAGTGCCTGTCTTACTAGCAGAGTGAAATCATACATTACTGCCTGCTGAGAGGACCTAAGTCACCCAGCTGTCCTCACCAAAAATTAACTGAAGAATCCTGCAGATCACTTAACATTCTCCTTGCTGTACTTACGAGACAGCCCTGCTGTGAACGGGAGCAGCATGCCCAGAGTCATCTCCCATTGCTCCACAACACAGAACAGATTTGGTTTGAAAATAACAGCAGTAGGAACATCTGCGCTGCCAAATAGCTGAGCTCCCTGGTTTATTGTCAGATTCTGATTCTTCAGTTGTCTGTGGTGCTTTCCCTTGGGATCCCTTTGGGACTGGATTAGCTAATTCCTTCAGAAAATCTCAGTGCATCTCTAGAAGCAGCTTATTACAGAACCCCCTGCCATTAAGAAAGTAGAAGCATGCTATCCAGCTCCCTGAACACTCTCCAGGGAAACCTTTTGCTCATTCCAAGCCCCAAGATGAAACATCTTTAATGAAAAAAACTTGGTGACTATTACTGGTTACCACACAATTTTTTCTTGCAAAATTACCTGAAATAAGCAAATAAAGGAATTACTGTACCTCAAAGTTATAGAGACACATATAACTTGGTCTCAGAAGGGACCAAGAAATTATTGTGAAGCACTGGACAAGGCCCACTGACTTTGGAGAACGACAGATTTGAGCTTGGTGAATGCAAACCACTTTTCTCTCTGCAGTGCCAGGAGTCACTCCTTGGAGTGAAAGCCTTTGGAAGCAGAGATGTAACTGAAGAAAATCCTAGTAGGACCATGATTCTACCAATCTTGATGCCCACTACTAGGTTTCCTATGAACAATACTTCTGATGGAGAACAGATACAAGTTCACCATTGCACAGGCACACAGTAGGATGTTTAACCTGACAGTATGCCAGCTTTAAGGAAACAGACAAAGCCTGAGTCAGAATTGTGTTAGATAGGCTCTAACATGACTTGTCTGTTCCATTTTGCCACAGCATGTGCTTGGACAAAATCCCTTCTCTGGCTTTCTTTGCTTTAACAGAGAGAACCTGCATTTTTTTTTCAGTGCCCTACATTACAAAAAAAGCCCAGGATTCCATTTGGAGACATAGCTGAAAGAATTTCCTTTTAAATTTAGTGAAAGTACTGGAATTTAGTGAAAGTACTGAAACCACATAAGTCTAAGTTTCTGCATGTTTTCTAGGACCAATAAGCCAAATAGCCAAACACAATGTGCATAATTCCCCTGCCATTACTGAAAAAGCTTTCCCAGAGAAAGTTAGCTATCCAAAGCAGAGGATGACGGGGCAAAATGGCTCTTTCAGAACTAGACTAAGGTTGTGAATGACAAAAGTTGTATAAAAACCTGCACACTGTTGTAGCCAAAAATGAAGAAGAAACACCCACCAGAATTTGGGGTAGATTGATGTTGAGAGGAGGTCTTAGCACTCCTGGTTTCTGGCTGCAAATTGAAGTGTCGACAGTTGGAATTAACTTTTAAAGTCAAGCATGATAGCAAAATGTGATCTCTGGACATAATTGCTGTTCATAATACAAACATGTATTTCTAGGAGCAGCAGAACTAGCAAAGCCTGGTTTCTTACAGATGAACATCTAAGGCTAAATTTCTTTGCTGTCTAACAAGAGTAAGTTTGTGCTGTAAATTGTCTGACGTTATGCAGCCTCTAATTTCCATGACATTTCTAGCAGCTTGATATTTTTGGAAAGAGCACTTCACTGTTATACTTGTGGTTAAAATAAATCAGCAGATTTTAACACTGTTGGGGCAGGCAGGGGGTGGGAGGGGATGACAGCGAAAAACAGACATATGGAGCATGTAATGTCAAATTTCTCACTTCCTTAGGAAACCAATCTGAAAAGATAAAGATGGCAGAGCCCTACCACATTCTGCTGGAGTGGAGTTTTAATTGGTGGGATCAGTGTCAAGAAAATCCCCTTTCTAAAGAATTGCAAAAGAAAGAGCTTATTGCTCTGAGTCATCTCTACACAGCCCCTTAAACTACTCAACAGGTAACACCTTTGTTGGAGGCAGACTAAGGGAAAGATGAATTACCTCTTAAAATGCAAGTCAGATGATGAGGATAAAGTTTTAGAATGGATAATTCCCCTTTTCAACATAGGATTCAGGCAAAATTAGTGGTTCTGAGTATGATGTAAGGTTTACCCATCAAGTTACTTCCTGGAGTTAAATATATCACAGAATTGGAACAGTTAAGGAAGGCCCCTGCATATACTTTCATAATCTGATTTATATTCTCTTTTATCTCAGACTCCATCTCTTCATGTTGTCTTTTGACAAACCTACTGAGAAGACAAAAAGGAAAACAGGAATTGGAACATTCCTGAAATTGTCACCACAAGACACACGTTAGTAACTTACCTGGCAACACTTTCCTAGGGAGCTCTTTGGTTTGGAGAGAAGAAAACAAAACAAAATCCACCCCAAACAGTACATGTTTTATCAATAAGTTAACAGCAAGATATATATCAGAGGCTTGTAAACTGGTTCGGTGAACATAGGTTGTGACTTACAGTACAAACTGAATTTGAATGCATTTTTCAAGGACCAAATTTCCCCAACTCAAGGGAAAAAAAAAAATTCAGGAACAACAAATGATTCCTAGTATTGCAGAATACTACTAAGTGTGATGTGAGCAGTATTAATTGGTCAAGCACAACAAAGGCTCCACAATTCCGTAATGATACTGATATCCATAATTCCATAATGATATTGATATTATTTATTTCTTTACCTTCACATTTCATGGTATCTATCTGTGAATGCTGGACATTCACATGACATTTAGGAGACCTTGCTGTAGGGTTCTGTCTGATTTTTAAGCTTCCTTTCTTTTAAGACTCTGGGCTGGGTGAGCTGCTGAATCTCAGGGCCTCTTTTGAGCACTCTTACAATGTAAATGTGGTTGTCAAGCTCTGCCTTCTTGTAGTTCAACTGCTTATCCCCAAGCTCAGTCCTGACCCTGAAACTTCTTAAGCATTTTCTTTCCCTAATCAAAGGAGGGAGTTCGACTCTGAAAAGAGCAAACTAACATGAAAAGGTTTCACACAGACTTTCTACACGCTGGCACTTTAACCTCAAAACATAAAAAAGATTACACATTGCTAGAAAGGCAAATCACCAGATTGTTTCATCCTTTCCTTGCAAGTCCTTGAATAAGTCAGCCAGTGTGCAAGGGGATATGGCTAGCAGCAAGACAGCTGCTGGCTGTTTCATTTATTACCTGTTTATCACCCAAATGATGCTTTGATCAGCCTCTGCAGGGACCACAAACTCCCGCCAGGAGATTTTGTTTCCACAGAAACCATCATGCCAATTCCCATGTTGCCCAGAGCTCCTGTGTGTGAGATCACTCCCACTATTTGGTGTCAGCAATGGGTCACTTATGCCACTGTCATCCTGGTGCCAGCACCTGTGGGATCTGTATACTGAGAGGAGCAGAGGGAAAGCAAAGATCAAGATTCAAGTCAACAGAAAACATGTGTGTTGCACACTTTTTCCAGACTAACAGCATTACCCCTGAGTGGAACAGGGATTCCACAGTTCCCCCAGTGGAACTGATTGGAACCCCAATCTACTCCCACATCATTTGCCAGGGAATGATTCAGACATACATGGGCAGACCCCTATTTTTGCAGGTGGGAGAGGAAAAGGAACAACCAACAGGAAAGTAGGAGGGGAAATGAGATCACAAGGAGCTTCTGAGAACTTGTTGGTCCAGTCAGTGATTTCTCATCTGCCTGGGCCTGCTGTACCTGTCAGTCTAATACTGCTAAAAGCACTGTCAAACCCAAACTGGTCTGGGTCCAGTCTCACAGCCAGTTCACTCCTTAAGAGAAGAAGTAGGAAATAGGACTAAGGGTGAGGTACTGACTGATCCCTGGCTCTCTCTGACCTCTGGCTCAGAGGTAGGTGGAAATCTTCCAGAGAAATTCCTGGGAGCAGCCCACCTCATTTCTTAGACCAAAGAGGTCCAATTTGGAATCAGCATTTTTTTTTTTT
>VXBQ01028278.1:505428-556950 GCA_013400175.1 Phainopepla nitens | reverse complement strand
AAAAAAAAAAAAAAGAGAGACAATGCCTTGTGCAGTTCTCTTTCTGGTGTTCCAGCACAGCCCTGGGGAGCCCTTCTGATTTATTTCCTTTTAGAATGATGCATACTGCAGAGAGAATCAGCAAAGAGGGAATATCTGAGGCATATCTGAAACTGGAGAGTGACTGTGGTCACTAGGAGTGCTACACAAGCGTCTTGCAGAGCTATTATAGGCAGCAAATATAACTTAGCAAATATGAAGTCAGTAGTCTTTTCTTCTGAGTGGGTGAGTTGGAGGGGTAAACACTGATACCCCAGAGTAGATTTCTGTGCAGGTGCACATCACTGGTGTGTCACTCTGACTTGTTACCCAGTGGAGTACAACACTACAAACACTGAAGGACAGTAAATGTCATTATTAGAGGCAAAGAGAAAAATGTCAAAAAAGGTGTCTCTGCATACAGAAGATAGATGAACTACAAGGCATTGCAGACACCGGGAATTTACAGAGACTCAAGGGGAGGGTGAACAACTTTATAGAAGAGAAATCCACAGAGATTGCCACCAGCCTGTGCCAGCCTTAGCAAGATCAAAATGATAACAGTTGGAGGTCAGGAATGCATTGGGGAGAGCTGTTATTATGCACTCAACCTTTTCTCATATCCTTTACTAGTTCCCTTCTCTGAGCCATGACTGGAAACAGAATCTGGTCCATTGCAGCCATTCTCATGGGACAAAAAAATCACAGAGCTGCTGGCCTGCAATCTGTCATCTTCTAACAATCCTCTGTTGGTTGTACACACACTCAGAAATGTTCTGATCATTACTGGTTGCTTAAGTAGGGCGAATGGCAGCAGCAGGGGAAGAAAGGTCTCAGTGGCAAGCGTATAAAGGCAGTTGACAATGTTTTACTGACACGGGTAAAGAAACTGCTACCCTGGCAATGTGCTGCCTTGGAAAGGCATGAGTGCCGAGCACCAGCCAGGGCAGCCCTGGGGAGATGAATTCAGCGTGTCTGGAATGAAGGCAACATCCCACTGCACACAAAAGCAAATGCCTACAATACAGTTGTCACTGCTCTTTTGTCTGCCTGAAAAGATAGGGCAATTTATAGCTGTCATGGCAAGTGGTCTGGTCAATCCTTCTTGCAGTGCTTCTGAGTCTTGGCTGGCACAGAAGGGCATGATGAGATCTCCACAACTGAGATCCCAAAGCGTTGCCAAATCCTCCTCCGTCTTCTGAAAATCTGGGTGTGTGTCAGTTAACAGCAAATTCAAAGCCATCTCTGATGGCCCACTCTGACACAGTAGAGCTGAAAGACTCTGAAGAAATTCTATAAATCCCTGCTTAAGGCAGACATCAGCTGTGGGGCACAATGTTGATAGCTTTGGCTAGAACAGAAGAACATCCTGAGCTGTCCCAGGCGAAGAGTAACGATACAGTGCAGTATGAACAGGCAATCAGATGTAACAAAATCAGGAAAGCAGGTGTAGGCCAGAAATAAGTATTTGCTGCCTTGAGGGATTACAAAACGGTCTTGTCTCCTGTCTATAAGGCCACTCCACACTGACTCTGCTGGCCTTGCACAGCAGTCAGGGAGTACAAACCACCAGCCTCTCTAGGGACCTGCAGATTGAGCAGTGCCAAGGCACAGCTTACTGAAATGGAGGGAACAGATCTACCAACCTATCCTGGTAACTCAGAATCCTTACCATGCCAATTAACAATGGCATTTACTCCTCATCCATTCATTTCCAGGAACATCCCTCCCCTGAATACACCATGCTATCAGGAAACTTTCCTGTGGAATAGCCTTTGTTGCCTGTATTTCTGTAATGCTGTGGACTGGAGGTTCACTGACTGTAACACTGGCCCAGGACAGAGAGGAACACAAAATGGGCCTAGAAATGTCTTCTGTGCATGGAACTAAAGACTCACAGGAGAGGAGAGCCCCAGGCTGTGGTCTCAGTCACTTAGGGCGTGAATACACAGTAACTCTGCTATACTCAGCATGGGCTATTAGTCATGTAAAGCAACGAATTTACTTTTTTAATGTTTTGGTTTTTTTTTTTTCCTTGTTCTTGTCTGAACTGTCTCCAGTTTGCCAATATTAGGAATTAAGTGTTTAGTCCCTGTGCCAGATACAGCCACAACAGATACACAGAATTGTCGTGCTCAGAAAAAACCTTCACAATCAGAGGAGCTGATTACTTCCTTACTCCATAAGATGACGCCTTTTCCACAAGCAGCCTCAAAACTTCAGTTATGGGGGTTTTCTTTGCATCCCTTTGGATCATTTTATGTGCCAGGATGATCCCTCTGGAAACATCCCTGTTTCCACCAGTCTTGCTTCTGCATAAGTTTATTTTCCCTATGTTTCCTACTAAATAGATTGGTCTCAGAATTATTTTCCCCATAGCCTGCTTCCTTGCTTGCCTGCTTCTCTCCCTCCTGTGTTATTTTTCTTTTTAGTAACACATCTGTCTTTACCAGCCATGATCCCATCTCCCAGATGAAGGCTGCAGGAGAATTCATGACCAAGAACACATAACGATCTTGAAATATTTTTTTTGTTTCTTCTAAAACCAGCTCTGCAAGTCAAGAACCTGGATCTATACTGATCTTTCCAGTGACCCACAAAAATACCCTGCCTGCATCATAAAGCTGTTTGTTTTCATTGCTCTCATAGAGAGCATTTTCAGCCCAGCAGCAGTACCTCTCTCCAAGACATCTTTGCGTTGATTACCTAAGCAGGTTTCATTGCAAGACACTGTGATTTTACACTTCCTTAAAATCCAAATACTCTGATTAAAAAAAGCACAGGTTTGCCAGACAAGATGAACTTTTTATAAACCTGTACTGCTGATTTCCATGATTAAAAAAAAGTAAAAATCTGACAACAAGATCCACTTCAGGTATGGCAGGCGCAGAACAGATCAGTCATTGTAATTGCAACATTTGCGATTCTTTTGTTGAAATTGAGGATGGACTGTGCTGGTTTCCTCTGCTCTTTCACTGCCTCCCATCAAAGGCTTATGTTTATGAAGCTATTCCCTAAACAACCTGGGATGTGCAGTAACTTCTTATCTCTGCATGTTCACATTCTCCTAACACAGTGATTGAGACTGGGTCTTTCTGACCTGACTCCACATATTTTTCTTGGCAAAAGATTTATTTTTTAAGGGGATCACTATTTCAGCCAATTTTTGCATCATTAACCACCTCCTCCTCTCTATTTATTTATATTTTAATAAACCACTAATTTCCCAATCAAGGAACAAGGCCAGTTTTGGCTAAAAGCCAAATTCAGACAAAAATCCAGCAGTAACAGAAATAGCTACATGAAGCCATTTTTAGAAGAAAGAATATCAGCATTAAATATCAGTTAGAAGCTGTGAACTGCAGGTAACTGATAAAGGAAGCAAAAGATATCAGGAAAGTTACTGCTGGCAGATTGGAAGCCAAAGACAAATGCTTAAGCAAGAATGTGAAAACAGAATTTCTAACAATTGTCTGTTACCTGACTGCGGAGTGTAAAATTGCTGATAAGAGACAAATGAGAAAAGAAAAAAATCTTCAGCAAGTAGTTTAGCTCTGGATTTGGAATACTTCAGAAGGAGCACAGCAATATGGAGAAGGAGGATTCACCTCCTGTCTGGTCTATGTGCACATGCAAACTCCCAAAGACTTAGCCAAATGTCAGTACATGATTAGCATGTCCTAAAAAGCTAAGAAATTCAAGAGGACTGACATGGTAAACACAGGGGGAGTTTCAGAAAGAAAAAGTGGCTTACCCTGCCAATTTTCGTCCAGGGAGCCTGAAATCAGCACAGGCAAAAAGAATGAAGAAGTTGATAGATGATTCAGCTGAAAGGCAAAGAAGGAATGGAAGTCTGAAAATAAAACTAATGCCAGTTAAGAATGTTTTATGGAAAAGAGAGTTTGATAAGCAAACCTGCAATCAGTTGGAGAGATGGTTGGCAAATGCAACGTGCAAACTCCAGGTATGTATTTGGCTGTGCACAACGCAACATTCCACATAAAAACTGCCATTAAAAAATATCAATAAAGGCATGTTCTAGGCAAAGCTTAGTTATTTGAGATCTGTAGAAGAGTCTAGAGAGGATGCACTGACAAAACAGAAAGAAACTTAATTTATCACTTTTATCTGACTAGATCAACAGAGGAACAGACAGCCATGAAACAGGTGGTTCTCTCTTTGTGTGGTCTTGGTACAATACTAAGACCAATTCTTGTGTGAATAATTAAAATGCATATCAGTTTGGAGGGGTTTTTTTGGGAAGGTTAAACAATACCAGAAGTAAAGGGATAGACAAAACCCTTCTTAACAATTAATTTACAGCCTGATTGGTTATCAAAATGTATTGAGATGAGACGATTAGAAAAAAAAATATCTTCATGCAGTAAAAACACCTCAGGTGAACAGACCCTTTCAGGCAGCAGAGAAAGGCATAGTTACAGTCTGTGCCTGAAAGGCAAAGCCAGAAACTAAGAAATAAAGGACACATTTTGAACAGAGAAGATGATTAATTTTAGGACAAACTACCACGGGAAGCGGTGCATTCTCGTATGATTCGGGTCAGCAGAAGGTGGGATCCATCAGTCAGTGACACACGAGGGATCTGACTAAATCATTTGCAAACCACTGCAGGCACTGAGGTGTGTGCATTGCTGGAGAAGCCCAGCACTGAGCTGCACCATCTGACTCAGTAACCTGTGACGGGATAATGTCTCTGGTCAGCTGCACATTGCAACCTCGCTCTTCCTTGCTGCCTCTCACAGAATGGATTGCTCCCTCCTGAAGTGCCCATCCTGGCAACACAGGAGCTTAAGAGATGAACAGAGCTCGCTTTGAATTGCAGGGAAACTCATATACATACCTTACTAGCAGGGAAACACATACTTTACAAGGTAAACCGCACCTAAGACTTTTTTTGCTTCCCTCTCTTTTCAAATCAATCAGGCCCTGTAAGTTTGACTCTATATGCACCACTCTTGCTTTCTGTCAAATTAAAAAAATTCAATTCTCGGTGAATATACAATCTCTTCCATTCAGGACTGGTGCTGGCAAAGCATGGGATGATGGGAAGTTGCTGCTGGCAACATGAAGATGGGCTGCAGCCACAGAAATTCAACATGCTGACATGATTCCCATGTGCTGACAGAGCTTAGATGCCATCAAGAGTTTGGGGATTTGAGTCACTTTGGTGTGAAAGGTTTGCTACAACTCAGTCAGGACAGAGCAGCCACCATGAGCCCAGTCAGGGAACCCTCTGCCTGCAAGAGACACTAAGCCCATCACTATGGCTGTCTTGACCCTTCTCCTGCCCAAGCTCAGGTCCACACTCTGCCCTTGGCTTCTTTTTCATTATCTTTCCACAACACATGTTTTGGAAGAGCCTGGTTGTCCCACAGACCCTGAATGAGGCTGGGAACCAGTGAGATTCTCAGTCTGAGACTCACAACCCAAAATCTGAAGAGAGATTTTATACTTGCTTGTAATTCGAGCTTTGCCAGATCTGAGCATCGAGACCATCAGTTTTCCAGCCTGCCCATTAAATTTTCCATGCCAGCTCCATATTCACTGGAAGAAATAAATGAGAAAGAAGGGCTGGGAGAGATGAACTTTGTAACAAGCCATGTCGGTGTACAGAAGCAGGGAAAGGTAAGTAGAGTTTATTTTATCAGCACTGCACAGGAAGTCTCAGTCCCAAAAATTGCTCTCATCCAAGCCACCACTCCATGTTATTTCTGGCACCTTTGTAAATTGATTTGCAAAAAAACCCCTTAAGAGTCCCTCGGTATCTCTCAGCTCCCTCCACCTCGAGTATTTTATGCAAACCAGAGCTCTTCTGGCACTGTCAGGCTGAAGCAGCTCTCGGGGGCTCCCAGCCCCACAGCCAGCACAGACACACCAACTCCAGCTGCTAAATAGAAAAGGCTGCCCCTGGGCACAACCTGCTCAGAAAGTCGGGTTTGTCACTGGCTCTGCCCAAACTGAGGAAATTAAGCCAGCTCAGGCATGCAGATAGAGGGACTTTGCACCTTCTGTACAGGTCTAGTTTAAGAGGAATATCCTGAGAAAGACCCTGCTGCCTTTTTTCCCTGGTCCCCTGTCTCATTTCATTCATGCCACATTAAATCTGATTAACAGACAATATTTTTTTCTAGCTCTTGTCTTCCAAAAAAAATAAAGATCCTGCATTCTTGGGTGAAAGAAATTTTTAAAACTCAGCTGCAAATTTTATTTCAAGAAGAACTTGCAAATCATTCATCACATTTTCTTGTTCAGAGGCGTAATCTGTTTAATTCACAATCTCCCAAATCCGATTTTCAGGCATAAAAACTGGAATTCGGGGGTCAGACTCAGGCCCACCGGTTTGATGGACCCGTAGAGGGCACCAGACACTCATTTTTCAGTGCACTGGCCAGGTGCTTATCCTGTCCTCCCCAGTAACTGTGCAGAGGCTCGGGACTCCTGGGATGAAGAGTGGGAGCTCCATGGAAATCGAATATTCGCATTCTAATCTGAACTGTCGGGATGGTGGGTATTTCAGTTTCTTGCCTCTTCCAAATTAAATATTGAAATAAAATGTTGGCTTGATCTGAAATTACTTTCTCAAGTATTTGATGAAATGGGGAAAAAATCAGCTAAAATATTTTCTTTTCCATTGCAAGATTTCAAACAAGAAATAAAAAATAATCTTTGACGTGCAAGGTCTCTTCACATGGGAAAACACAGGCATTCAATTTGGAAACAAAAAGAACTGTTTTGACTCTCTTTTTTTTTCCATTCTGCAACAGAAAATGAAATTAATTTACAGCTTGGTGTCACTGAATCTGAATTTTTCACCCAAAAGTTCAAACAGGACACTTCCTCCCCCTCTAGCCCTGGCTGTCTCTAATCATGGCTCTCCCTAGGAAGTGTTTCAGTGGCCTTTGTAAAGATCACACCCTGAGAATCCCATTTCACTATTTACTCACTGCAGCGCTAAATGAGAGGTAAATGAAGAGGAAGAAAACAACCCCTCAAAGTGACTCAGTGTCATGTGAGAAGTGTGCTGGCTGCCAGAACCACAAGTCCTGCTCCATTATCACGGTGGTTTATTTAATCTGTGAGTGAACTCTTGATATCATCTAACACATCTGCTCCCATCTTCCTGCCCATGGATCTCTGTCCTACAGGCAGAGCCTTTTCTGGTTCACCTCCACATCTGACAGGGTAAAGGGGCTCAGGCTGTCCCACCCCACCACAGCCTGATGCACCCTACGGGACAGGGCACCTGAAGCACCTACCAAGGCTGAAACACTACACAGAGCTGCTCGAGGGATTCACAAAATTGCACATGGCCAGTTAACCCATGGGATCTAGGAAGTTGTTCTCAGTAAACCTAAATAAATTTGGGAAAGGAAGGGTAGGCACACCAGACTTGGAAGTAAGATTATGATCAAAACATTGAGGCAATTACTCTCTTTTGGTAACTGTCCAAACTGGTATCCTCAATTCCAGACCCTTCAAGTCTCCTCAAGTTTGAAAACTTTCTGCGTTCAGACTTCTCTCTTATTTTCGCCAACCTTTACTCCCACTCGTCTCCCATCTTTCAAACAGCTCTTCACTTCTTGCAGCATAGAGGATGCAACATTCACAAGTTTTCAATCAACTTTAGTGGAGCTGGATTAAGCCCAAATTCCTGCAGCAACTGTAATTCGGATGTCTTTCTAAGACCACTTATTTCTTATTGCCTAGGACAGAATTTTCTCTGCAGTCCTTCCCTATTTCTCTTCCTTAAGAGATTAGATTATCCTTAAATAATATGTTTCCCAATTGTTTTGTGTAGCAAACCCTCTGTGCTTCCTGCTTTATACATGGTTTGCATTCTGTGCACATGGCCTAAGAGATCAATTGTTCTGCCTCAGGGGGCAATTAATCCCCAGCACTGTAATCTGCACAGAGGCATTTAATCTTTCAGGAAAGATGCACCTGAAAGGAACTTTCTGAGAAGCACATGGCTGATAGAAACCACAGAGTAAAGCCAACAGTTTAGCCAGAGGCTGGGAATCTCCTTTTTGCTCTGATCAAGTTTCCCCAGCAATTAAATGCGGAGCCTTCCAACTCATGTGTTTTTCTAAGGCTGATGAACAAAAGTCTCAGGGATTCAATTTCAGTACCTTCTCACAGGTCCCTGTTGCGTAACTCAGCTTCTCCCATGAGAGGGTTTGGTTTTGCTCCTGCTGGTTGGGAGAATCTAGCCTGGTACTGGGCTGACCTTTCCTCAGCCCTCATATAGAAGTCCAGTCGCTATATAGTGGATCTGCAGGGCAGAGATTCTTCCTGTTGCACAAAATCCAAGCAAACAGAGGTCCTAATCCCTCCTTTGGCTTTGGAAGTGAAACTAAGACCACAGTCATTTGAAAGCACTTTGATGAGGTAATTACAGAGTGATGTATCCTTCATTTTGTCACCTTGCTCTGCACCAAGATATTCTGGATTACTTTTTCAGACCTTTTCAACTTCAAGATATTCAGACCTTTCTGAGGGAGCCAATACCAAACCTTTTGCCAGGGATTTCTCTGGAACTTGGCTGAAATTCCAAACCTCTCTATTTCTAATTTGGCTTCCTCAACTTCTTTTCCATTTAGGCTGTTCCTACCTGTATCCTGAAACAGCTCTACCTTTTTTTTGCATATAGGGTTAGTTAAGGACAATGGGAAACAACACAGGAATCCTAATTTTAAAGCGGTAGTGGACAGCCTCTTATGACCTGCACTTCAGGGCCCAGATATGAAGAGAGCCGTCAGATGTGGACCTCATCCTCACCTGCAACACATTCTCTGCACTCTCAACAACACTTAACAGCCATTCAAAACTTTGATTTATGATTTGGGAGACTTGTCCAATTTAACTTGCTGCTGGCACTCCATGTTGGGAACCACCACACTATGACACCCCTCAGAAGAGATGACTCATCCATCTGGCATTGTTTTCCCTGTTTGCACTCGTTTTGCTTTGGCCTCAATCAAGAGTTTTCATGGTTTTGCTCAGCTACAGACTCTTAAGCATGGGTGGAAAGGGAAGGCAGGTATCCTTGCTTTCCTGATTTATCCATGCCCAGCATATCCTTTTGTTCCCAGTCCACCAGAGCCACAGGCACTGCCTTCAAGCCAGCATGGCCCAGCTGCATCCCCCAGCATCCTCTCACACTGCTCCTCTCCAGGGCTGGCTTGACTGAGTGCAAGAAACAGCACTCATCCTTCTCCCAGCCTTGCAGCAGAGCAGTGGCTCTCTCCAGCTGGGTTATGCCCCCAGTGCCTGCAAAGCTGCCCCACTGAACCAGTGCTGGGATAACCCAGCTGCATTTGCAGGGTCTGGTGCCTTCCTTTTGCCTTCCCTCACCTACAGAACAGATCTGCCAGGAGTGCAGGTGCAGGGACCCCTTCATTGCAAGAGGTGAGGCTCCAAGTCAGCAGCGCACATCAAAAGGACCACATAAAGACCTACATTCAGGCTGTATTTTCAAACCCAGGATGCAGGCAGATGGGCTAAAAAGACATTAAGCAGATAATAAGTTTTAGGCAAACATTTCTTCTGAAAATGGCTCCCTGAAAGCCCATAGACTTTTCCTGCCAATAATGAGGTTCCTTCTCTAGGCTAAGGGATGTCTGTAATGCATATCACAGATTAATATGCTCAGAATAAGGGGTCTTTAATTCAGCAACCAGTGCTGGACAAGTATAGGATGAGGTCAGTCTTAACTAAACTAAAGTTAAATCCCTTTTGAACTGGTATCAAACAAAAGCTCATCTAGGAAAAGCAGAAGGAAAAGAAAAAAACAAGGCAAAAACCAATCTATGAGTCATGAGGTTGAAATAGGTTATTCAGTCACAATGTCCTGCAGCCACATTTCCCCTCCAGTAAAATGGGTTTGAAGTCTGGAATCTCATGAAATATTCGTGACAATAAGCACAGCAGGATGGACACAGAAGAGTCACCTTGTCAGACCAGTGGTTCCTATGAAGTCCCACCTGTCTCCAGTCTTAGATTGCTGCTGTAGCTCCTTTGACAATGTCAGGGAGTGATTGGTGCTACATAAGAAGTATCCTCATCAGCGTCCTTCTGTACATTCCTGTTCTTAGGGTTTTTTAAAAAAAATTGTATTTTGACCCATTCTTTAATTTATTATCACTGTAATTGGTTATTTCTCCTCAGTTTCTACTTCTTTAAGCTTTCTTTGTGAAGTATCACTCTTAGCTTTTGTAGGGATGGGAGTGAAGGGTGACAGTTCTAAATGGGAACAACAGACATCTTGAGGAAAATAATAAGAACAGAGAACATGTACAGCAACATGTGCGAAACCCCTCAGCCCACAAGGATTCCCTGAACCAGGCTTGCTGCTTTGTACTTAATAGCTCTTATTAGATTTTTTTTCCCCATGGACTTGTCAAGTCATCCTTTGAACACTTGGGGGGTTTTTTAGCAAGCACAATTTCTCCCAACAAAGCGTTCCAGACCTTTCCTGTGACCTGGCTGTTCTTGACACGATCTCCTAATGCCATATTACACTTCTCAAATGTTTAGTAGCTGAATTCC
This sequence comes from Phainopepla nitens, assembly GCA_013400175.1. Lineage (NCBI taxonomy): Eukaryota > Metazoa > Chordata > Aves > Passeriformes > Bombycillidae > Phainopepla > Phainopepla nitens. The sequence continues at coordinate 546,363 of VXBQ01028278.1, read as the reverse complement.
TGGTAGATTCTCTGATAGATCTTATATGCACACTATGAGTAGGATACAGAATCTGTATCCTGGACTCCAGCTGTAAGATATTTCAGGTGAAAGTTGACCTAAACATAGTTCCTGATGTCTGTATTAGTATTATTTTTTTTAATCATCTGAAGGAAAATCACCAGTGTTTATAAGAAGAAATATAACTGAATATATATTAAGAACTGGTAATATTTTAAAAGTCTGTAGGTTTGAATCAACATCAACAGGTATTAGCTACTCTGAGAAAGTTTTAGAGGTCCAGTCTTTACCCTGAGAAAATAACAGGAGATATCCAGTTCCAGAAAGCTTCTGCCACAAATTACGCAACGAAATGAAAGCATAAAGAAAATAAAAGGTAATAAAGAGGGCTCAAGTGTACATTTAACTGACTGACCCCTCTCCTCATCCCCCAGTATCATGAACAGCAAGAAATCAAAAGCAAACATTTAATTGCCTCCAGGATGGAAGCAAGCTTCAATTTGAGCTTCAGGCAGAGGCTTCCATGGCTCTTTTATTTTAGTTGGTTTGCTCACTGGTAAAAGATACCTTCAGGTGCTTCTCCCCAACACACTGTCCTTAGGGATCCCAGGGAAGAACAATGCAGTGATTTTTATCAGCCCTCCCTCGGCTGCATTGCAACTGTAGGAAAGGATTGGCTTCCCTGGCAAACAACGAGGAGTGTCCTGCACCTCGGCCCTGAACCCAGCCCTGAGTGAGTCAGTGCAAAGGCAGAGTGTAAATCACTGCACCCTGTGTTGCACAACTGGCTTCTGGGGAGGCAGGAATACGCCCCCCGGGGAAAGGGAGCAGCCAGACAGCTTGAAAAGTAAAAGTCACCTACAGGGACTACAATCCAGAAACCCCAAACTGAACTCCACAAGATTTTCATCAGCGTTTCCAAAGGAAAGGTTAGCAAACTGTGGATTGAAATGTGAAATCATTGGGCAAACTGACTGAACCACAAAATGAGTAACTTCCTCCGTGAGCTGCCCCCGGAGGGGTCGGGATTGCTTTAAGGTGCACGGCCTCTGTGATGTAAATTGTCTTGAACCCTAAGAGGTTTTGCAGATTTACATGATAAGGAACTGTTTTCTCCCCCAACTATTAAGCACGATGTGAGGGAGAGATTGAGTGGGAAGGAAAGAAGGAAAGAAGAAAAGCAGAAGCTGAAAGCTGGAAGGAGGCTGTAGGGAAAGAAGATTCTTGCAACACACTGATAGACAAGATTGAAAGTCAGCGGGGGTAAAGAGAGCAAGAGCAGGATTTGGGCAGGATTATTAAAAGGAACTGCAAGTGGATATTGCACCTGGAGCTGCTCAGGCCTGATGCCAAACTACCAATACTTGCTGATGCCAAACTACCAATACTTGCTTTCACCCCCAGCACCCATGTACAGAGAGCTACCAGGTTGTCATGGAACAAAACAAACACAGTCCTGATTTTCTAAAACATTTCTCCAAATATCAGCAATCATAAGTCCACGTGATTCTGGAGCTAGTGATAATGTCTTTGGATTTAAAAGGACTTGGTGGATTTTTCTTCCACGAATTTTGCCCTTTTTTTTGCCCTTATACAAACCTTTCACTTCTATAGAATCACATGGCAAGGAGTTCTATTGCTTAATCAAACATTTAACTAAGCAGAGGTGCTCCTTCAGCCAGGAATGGTGTTCTGGCCAGATCCTGTAATGCAGAAAGAGTTGTGGGGGTGGGCTGAGAGAACCCAATGAACTTTTGGTCTGGATAACCAAGAAAAAAGGGCTACAATGACTTCCAGGGAACTGGAAAGTTCAGGGAAGCAGAACAGAAGTTCTTCATAATGATAGGAACAAGAGCAGTCTAAGGAGCAGAGTACTCCTAAAGTAAAACTTTAGGAGTTGGAGGCCATTTCCAGGCACTTCATATACCCATAGAAACAGATGAATTGGCAAAAGACCACATCTACAAATGCAGTAGTGATATAAGGATGGAGAATCTGTGCCTCAGGCTCTCTTCCCACAGAGGAGCAACAAGTCAGGCCTGGGATCATGGAGTGGATGAAAGGGTAAGATGAAGACAGGAGATAAACGGATGTGGGGAGCTACTAACATTCAGTGAGGGGAAAAGGAACAGAAGTTGACATGGAAGTGATTTCTCTGTGTCTGAAGGAAATTTTCAATTCTTTCAGGGAACACTTTTCACCTCCTAGTCCTCCAGATCTTGTCACAACAGAAAGCTTCATTCTCTTCATGTTCTCAGTGGTGCAACTCCCTCCACATCAGCAAACTTACATTAATGGAAGAGAGCAGAACAAATCCCAGGGCTTTAAGAAGAAAACTCCTTCATCATGAGTCCCTCAGTACAGCATGTAGGAAGGCTCTTTCCTTTTAGCCTTGGAGAGGATATCAAATTGCTTTTAATGTTGCATCTATCAATGCTGGGCCACAAGACATTTGTTTGCTTCAGGTGTCATGGGAGCTGAAAAATCTTTTTGCAGGGAATGATATTATCCCTCTAAAGCTTTATCTTAAGGAAAACATACGCGATCTTGCAGGGAAGCCTCTCCTGGTTGCATTTTAACTTAACAGGATGTTCCTGTCCTGACATATCTGTGAGCACAGGAATAGCTGCACACACACATCCACACAGCATTTTAGCAACCAAAGAATGCAAAGCCCTCCTCAGATGGGCTGGGGGAGGGAGGCAGCCAGGGGAAGAAGGCTTCCCATGCCATTCCAACTTTGAGATATCCCTGGAACGAAGGGGTAATTACACAAAGGCCAAATATGTTGGTTCTGAACTGCTGCCAGCTGGAGGCCTCTGTGTCCACAGGGCTGAGCCCCAGCATCCTCCAGCTACCACATTGGAGTATCTCGCTGCCCGATGCTGCTACAGGGATAGCACATCTGCTGGCCTGAGGATCTTAAATCTTGCTCTGAAAAAAACCTGATTGGGCTTTTTACAGGGCAGTAGAGTGTAGTGTTGTGGGCCATGGCCTTGGGAATGGGACAGAGAAACTAGCTCCTGCCTTGCTGATGCTGCCAGAGAGGGAAGGGATGGATTCTGTACTCTGAGACACGGACAGAAGAGGTTCAAATTACTGGCAGATTTTAGAAAGCTTTCTAAGTGGTGTCTTCAAAGGGTTTGTTACTTGTCCTAACTTTGATGGTGTCAAAGAATATTTCAGAAGGGGCATTGTTTGAGTACTTTCAGATGTCTCACCTTTAATGTCTCTGAGCTTCTGCTCCTCCAGTATAAATGGAATTGCCTGCCTTGCCTGTGATTTACTCTATAGGGGAAACTTTTACCCTCTGGAAGCCTCCCATAGTCCCTGAGATTGTAAGAAGCAGGATAAATAATCACACCAAGAGTGTCTCTTGAAGTCTAAATGTTGTGGTTGTTAAAAATTGAATTCTTGGGTTGTTAGCACAGTTCTGCAATAAACTGCTGAATTCCCTTATGCCATTATTCTCTCTGTTACTGTTTATATTTTCCAGTATTTGTTTTCTATGGAAGAACTTTTTCTTTTTTCAAAACACATTTTCATTTTAAAATGTTCACTGTTTTTACCCATTGCTACCTTATTTCATTCTAAAGAAAACAAAAACTTAAGTCGAAATATGATTGTGGCTTGCAAGAAAATCTCTGAAGTCAAGATATGATGAACTAGTAAAAAGGTAGATCTCACTATCATTTCCAGCTCATCTGGGCACAGTTATCTCTGCTTGGGATGGGTTTGTACAGCAGCTTGCTCAGTGCTAGAGCTCATCTGAGGTTTGTGGGCTTCCCTTTTAGACAAACAGAAGTAGTAATACAAAATCCAGCAGCATGAGTTCAGCCTAGTTGCCAAGGACCCCCACGCCTCATCCCTTCCAAACCCTGAGGAAATCCATCGATTACATGCTGGTTTTTTGGAAGTCAGCAGTTTTGGGTGGTTTTGAACTGGGGGGTCTCTTCTAAAGCAAATATAAATCAGCACATATGTATACACCCTCCTGCACACACAAACCCCATACATCATTTTAATAAAATCTACCAAAACAAGGAGTCCACTGCTTTCAGAGAATTTACCTCCATAGGAAGATGAAGAGAAAAACCAGTGTCAGAGACACAAGTCATCTCTACTACCTGAAGTCCAAAATTTTGTGGTCATAAGGACAGCATAAAAACATGGCTATAAAGCAAACATTTGGAAGCCAGGGTGTTTGCATGGCTAATGTGGCTAAAGAAGGAAAGTCAGTGTTAAATGGCAACAGGGATAATAAAACATAAAGAAAATTCTAGCCTTTAGAAATTTGAAAGGGACTGTGGCATCTCAGGACAAATGCTTCTGCCTTCCCTGCCTCCTACTTGAATACCTTGCTGGAAAACAGGAGGTGGGTTATCAGGCAGAGGGAAATGTGTCATTTACTGGCACTGCTTCCTTCCCCAGCACTCCCACAGCTGCTGTGGTTTTACTCATAGGCCCACTGAAGGTAGGAGGAATCCTGCACCCAGTCTGGAAACACCAGTAACACCCTGCCCCTGAACTCAGCCAGTGGGCCATAAGCAGCGTTACTGTGGCCAATGCACAACAGCACAGACCACTTCTGTTCCTGCCCAACAACATCTTACCTCATCCATCAGCCCAGGCTTGGACTGCAACATTACTGGAAACTTCCAGCCACAGTATTTTTCACTTTTTGGGTCAGGTTTCTTTTTGGGGTAGCTGGCTGTACCCTAAAAAAAAAAGCAAAAAACAAAACAAAACAAAACAAAACCAAAACCAACAAAAAACCCAAAACATTTGTTGCGTTTTATATCCCACAGTGGTCTGAATCAGAACAGAATTCTCCAACACTCCAGCCCTTCTCTCAGGGCTGTTCTGTGGCACTGATCCCTTTCCTAGAGATACTAGGACAAGGCAGCAGTTTGTGACTGGCTCCTCTTTCTGAGGGATTAGAAAGACTCCATTTATTCGCATTGTGACTGAATATTTTGCCTTGGGCTTTCTAGGCTTTTGGTGCAATCCTAAGGCTAAGCACTACTTCAACAACAGCAACAACAAGAACATATTTTTCTGGCATTCATTTCTAGAAGAAATGAGAAGAGCCCAATTTAATATGCATGACTTCAATAGGTCCAGTAAAATCTATTCCTTGTATACAACCTAATGCTCTTGCTGTAAATTCAGATTTGTTCATGACCACAACAAAGCCCTTCAATGGTTGAGGAAGATCATTACAGGATTTTCCTTGTTATTACAGCCCAGCAGAGAAAGCGGTTTCAGCACAGCTGACAGAAGTTTCCATCTAGCAAACTCTGCAGATGGGTCACAGGCCTCCAAGAAGTGTATCAGTCAGAGATGAATTGGAGATTAAAGATAATCTGCAATGTGAAATCCTGTTAGAAAAGGGGTTTCCACTGCTTCCAGAGCTGAAACTCTCCTGGATTGAAAAAAGGCAGCTGATGTTTGTTTTGACAGCTGTGCAGAGTGAGAGGTGTGTGTGTGCGTGCTGGGGAACAACACATATGGTGGCCATGTGACACAACCCACAACCAGATGAAAGAAAACTGTCCAATATCTCCAGCAGCGTGGTTCAAATTCCACTTCAACCAAATTGGCGGGCGTGACAAATGCCAGCTAGTCCTTCTTCCCTACACTGATTTAGGAGGCAAAGTATTCCGTTTGATCACCTGCATGCTGTGGTTTTCATCTACTCCTAAAATTTTTGGGACACCAAATAGGGAAAAGCTGCTGGTTGTTAAATCATATCATTGCTTCTCCAGTTCAAGTTCCTTACTCTTCCTCCTCCCTTTTTAAAAATTGTGGGTTTTTTCCTTCAAGGCTTTTGCCATTGTGGCAGCTTAGGGAAATAAAACTGTGCTCCTGCAGAAGAGGAGGGTGATGCAGCACCAGAAAATTCACCATCAGGGGACAGGACAGAAGCCCAGACTGGAGCAGAAGGAATCTGACATAAACACAGACAGGTACAGAAAGGGACTGGGCAAATTCAGGCAAGAGAAATCCATCTACAGCTATTAACCAAAAAAAGTGACTTTGCTCTCAGACCTCTGCTGTAAGGGACTGAGGGGAAAGACTTGCCCAGCCCATGCTGTCTGCCTTAGCATCAATTCTGAGTGATAGACAGATGGACAGGCTTAGGGCTCTCCCTGAGCCACCACTGCCATTGGAAATGGGGCTTCTTTAGCAACTGCTACATAATATCCTCTTTGCACCCATACAAATAATTGTGGTCTTCTACTTTCATCAGAAACACTGATGACTCCTCCATGCCCATATGGGACTCCCAAATATTACTGTGTCCAGAGGAAAAGGTGTTTCCTCCTGCCAGCCAACCCATGGATGACACAAGTGCTGAGACATACCAACGCCAATAGCACACATCCTTTCAACATGTTTTATCTTAGGTCACTTTTACTACTGAGGAGTCCTTGGTGTGTTTGTTCCTTATCCCTGTCTGCCTATAATAGGTCACAAATGGTTCATGCTGGTGTGCGATGCTTGCAGAATGGCAATATCAATCCAAGGCACTGTTCTACTGACATGGGAATTTAGTGAGTTATAGTTAATAAACCTTTCTTCTGTAACTGGCCTTGTTTGTGGCTTTGGACAGATCTGTTCTCTTCTCACACTTGGGCCAACCCAGGCATGTCCCACATTAGCCAGGTGCCCAACAAACAGTGGCTGCTCAGGGTCTGAGGTCAGTTGTGGTACATGAAGCATCACACAATAAAGACTCAATGCTGGACAAGTCCTTCTGCTCCTGCAGTAACATACTTTGCACCAGTGGTTACTCTTCACTGAGTTATGAAGCTGGTAAGATTCAATCTGTAGCTTCACTTGAATTCCTAAAACTGACCTAGGAAACTACTTCAAGTACAATATCTCTTTGGTGAAGTTCCAGATGGACTTGCCAGAGAAGGCATGAGGACTGTTTTGCTTTCTAGTCTGTTAATGTAAAATATTAAAATACAACTGTCTTAGCAAGGGAAGGATCTAAAGATGCTCACTAAGAACAGATGATACAGTCCAAGCTGAGGAGACAATCCCTCTCAGTTTCCAAACCTTTCTATGGACAAACAATCCAGCAAAAGCCCTGACTGAGAAGCTGGAGAAGCTTGTTGAGTTATTGTGGAGTGACTTTCCCTGGAGCTGCTCTGTTTGCACGTGTCCCAAATCATTCAGGGCAGAAATCTTAACGGAAGCATCAGTGGATTTAAATGAGATTACTATTACACACTGATGACAGTAGAAAGTGTCTTGGTTGTTCCAAATCTCTGCTTTGAGGCGATGTCAGAAGCAAATGGTTTTGTTGATTGTCCAGCAGTTAATGGTTCCTCCCTTCCTGTCCACATAGGAACCCCTTAAGCTTTATTTGGACTCTTAAGCTGACTTTTTAAATGAACAGAAAACCACCTCTAATCAGTACATGGTTAAATTAAAAATTACTTTTGTTGATCTGAAACCTTTTCCTTTTTTTGGTTAAGATTGCCATTACCAGAAATTTTTTTATGTAAACCTGTCCACACAAGCTTTACATTAAATCCATTAGGGGAATACTCATGCCTTTAATTCAATCAGCTCAGTGTTGATTGCAAACCAACAACCATTAAGTGGCTGCAAATAGCCTATAGTTCTGTCAGAAATACCTTGTCCAGTTCTGTAGGGAGCTTTGCTAGAAAACAAAAGTAACTGGAGACCTTGAGGAGTGGCAACCCAAGGAAAGATGCTACAATGCTCCCTGCTTTTCTGGTCAAACTAAAAATTTCTTCTGCAACTGCATGCTGAACATCACATTAGTAAGATATGCTTAAGAAATAAAGACTGTTCCCAACAGTAAAGTGGGAGGGAAATTACACATGACTCAACTATTTCCTTGCTACGATTTATTAGATTTTAAATGTGCTCATGTCGTACCCATCAGCCTCTCTGCTGCTATGGAGTCTGTGCCAGAATTATGACAAATGAGATTTTTCTGCTCACTACAAGTTTTATCTGAATTATCTACCATGTTAGAGGTCGTGGGTATAACACTTCATTTTTCTCAGTACCACAGATATACTGAATGTGGATGCTAGGTCATGAACTATTTCACAGGCTTGCTATCATGAACTCATGCAAAAAAAAAGTGTAGTGCACAATTAGGCTTATCTTCAAGAGTTCCCAAGAATGAAGTCCAGTCTATACTGATTTATCTGATCTTTCCTATAAACTGAATGAGGATAGCATGGGGGGACTATCACCCTGCGCAATTGTAGCAGAACAAAAGCAGGACAACAGGAACTGTAAGCAGCACCTGGGGAGTGGAACACTGACAGGTCTTAAAACATCTGGCCTTTGAAAGAAATTGTCTTCTTCTAAACAATGACTTGGTAAATACAAAGCACACGCTGAGATAGCCACTGATCCTCACAGAGGAATCTGCCACCCGTGTAGAGACAGAGCTCAGGGAGAGCTTTCATAGCTGCTCTTGACCCTTAGATAGCACTGGAATGACCAAGTTGGGAAAAAGCCCAGTTAATGTCTTCCTCTCAAAGACAGTGGTGGTGGAGCTTCGTCAATGTTTGGAGTTACAAATAACTCCAAAGCACTGAGAAAACAAAGCAAGAACATGTGAAATGTGGGATTACCCCAGATGTTGCACTTTAACTTCAGTTGGCAAAACCATGACCCGAGTAACCTAGTGAGATGGATTGCAGTGCAACTGGATGTATATTATCCATATTATTGGCCTAATATTTCAAGCTGATCTTCTGCTTACAGTTCATGTCAGCACATCGACTGGCTTATTCAACCTCTTGAAAACATCTTGCAGAGATAAAACACATGTGTATATATTATAATCTTTGGTAAGTCAGAGTCTTCTTTTATGAAACAGTGACGTTTACGGGAGGGGGGACTGATCATTTTCAGATGTTTTGCTTAATTCAACTAAGCAGTTAGACAGATACTAACAACACAAGAACAATCCTAAACATTTTAGAGCCAGAATCTCTTCGTCACCCTGGACCAGTTGCTAATCTGCAGTCCTGTGGACTACATTTATACTTTGAGTTTTCTTGTCATAAATTGGAGCTTGGATGTGCTGCCAGTTTCAAAACCTTCTGCAGCACTGTCCCTTTGAGGTGCTCATGGGACTCGTGATTAAGCGAGATATCACTTCTTTGAGCTAAGCTTTATTCTTCCCCATACAGCTTTAATTTTTTAATAGGTGGGAGTCAGAAATAGGGAAAAGAACAAGGGAAGATACAAAGCTGAGCAAAGAATTAGAGCAGACTGGAGACGCAGTTGTCTGAAAACACACTGGTTACGCACATTGCCTGGTGAATAAAAGCTTCCAGCCCCCTGTAATACAACACCTGAAAAGCCACTTGATATCCCAGAAGCTGGCCCCACTATGTAACAGGAGATTGCTTGTAAATTTAGAAAAGAAATTGCCAAGCTACTGAACTACCGTGGGAAACCTGCCAGGGTATCACCTTAAGGAAGGCAGTGCTGGCTACTGGGACTGTGGTTGCTTCTCATTAAATGCACGAACAGCTTCTGGAATAAGACATTTCTCTGTAGTATTACTCTGGCAGACTGGAATTAAGGAGTCAGAGAGGACAAGCCCTGCTCTCAGCTAGCAGGAACGTGACAGCCATTTTCTGGTCCCTCTTTCCCAGCTGCTGTTTGGAAAGGATCACCAGGCTTCCTCTTACGGGGAATGGCTTTAAAAAGCAGGTCTTTTGTCCATAGATCTTCCCTGTGCAGTTTATGCATGACAGCAAATCAACCATGGAGAATACATTAGTAAATATATTATGATGAGAGAAGTATATTATGATGAGAGAAACTGAGAGTATTTTGTTCATCAACCTTTGGGGCAAGACTGCTGACTGGTGTAAATGGCACAGGTATATTGATTTCTAAAGACTGCTACAAGTGGGAAAGCTCAGGTGACACTCAGACACCTCCATCCTGTTGATGACCATCCAGAATTCCACCGGGAACAGAAAGACAAGAACTCAAGATTGCTGCATAAACCACCAAGGACAACCACTCTTCCCAGTTGCCCCTAATTACAGTGGAAAAATGTCTTTGATTTCAAGGCTAGGAAGCTACATCTACTGCAGAATCATGATGTAGCTTGCTGAGATTAGGGTGTGTAAATCTTCATATATAAACTTTGTTCCTTGGTGATGAATGTCATTTGATGAATGTACCAATTTTTACTTATTTTAAAGACTGAAATAAAGATTGTAATTGCTCATCAGTCAGATTGCCAAAACATCTCTTTTGCTCTCTTCTGCTAAAAAGGTGACTCAGATTGGCATTGTATTTAAATATTTAATGTTGACAAAAACTGAGAATCAGCTGCAGAGAGCTACTGAGTAATATACCAAAAATGAAAGATACTTACTTGTACTTTTTCCACAAGGTGAAATGAGCACTTATAGCAGTGACTTCCCTGAGCAATTTTGGGTGGGATAAAATGCACTCCGAAAAGGCCCGTTTGTTTCTGAGTTCAGTAATATTTTTCAGAAGAACTGAGACATTTATCTGCTATTGAAGTTGAATTCTTAAACTATTAGAGGACTGCCAATGTGATATGCTTTATCTTTGCTCTTTGCAGGAAGACAAAGTTTTCCTCTCAGGGAAGAGCTACTTCTTCTATGGTATTTCAAATCCTTTCTAATAAATAATACAGATCCACATGCCCAGGTTTGGAAGGATCAGCAGTGCAAATTCTTTGGAACTCCTGAATGTTCTCAAAAAACACTGAATTTTTATGCTTTATGGACTCTATAGATATTGATGGAAATATCATTTCTTCTGTTAGCTGTCAATGACTCAGCTTAGCTTTGTCCTCATCATCTGAACCAGCACAGAAATAGCAAAAAGAATGAGAAAGAATTCATTAAACATTAATTCATTAAATCAACACTGACATAAATGCAAAGACAAAGTGTGACAAAGAGCTGGAAATTTGACAACTGAATGGAAGAGGCGGTTCCCAACAGCTTTCAAACACTTTCCTCCCTTTTCCTATTACAACCTTTTTTCCCCTGCACAACCTTTGATCTAAAGGATTGTGCAGAGTTAGAGAAGAAGAAAGGATATTTGCTGACTGTCCTGCTGTCACCTTGAAGAGACAGGAGAGTCTCTATGAAATGCTGCAATTACTCTGACAGAGTCAGAAGTACACTGTGCTCACTCTTCAAGTCTAGACACTGCTCTTGAAAACTATCTGGAGAGACATCCATCAACATGGCTGCAAATATTTGCATCTGCATAGGAGCCTGAATTTTATCACACACTACAGGATGGCTGGTAAAGCTTATTTAAGTGTGGGATGAGAACGCATATTAATTATTTAAAACAAAACTGTTTATTGTTTTATATTTTATATTTCCTATAGATGACATGAATGTGACAGAGCAGCTGAGAATTTTGAGGCTTGTGCAAAATGCAGTGATAAGCTTTCAAGACAATCTGCTCCTGAAGGTTTTCTGTGTTTGTGACACACTAGTCATTTTCCTTGTCTCTTGCTCTCTTCTCTATCACACTGGGATAAAGGCTATTGTACAGTTGGAATTCTCTCTGACAAGAGTCATAAAATGTTGCTTTTCCCTTTGATTCAGGATTTCTTTCTCAGCGGTTCCTCCTACTCTAGGGTGAGCCTGAAGATGTTATGACATGTATTTCACATTTATTTTGAGACCCAGGATGGGATCTGGACACCAATTACCATGGCAACCTGTATACAATTTTACTAAATGGAATGCATGTTGTGGGGAAGACCCTTGGGTGAAGAGTGTGATGTATGCTTAGTTTGTGGTACTAAGAGGTACAGGAAAAACATGGCTTGAATGTGAACCTTCAAACTTGTCCTAGAATGAAAGAGAACTACCAGCCCTATGGGCAGCAGTCTGACAGACACAACTGTTCTTTTAGCATATACTTTTTAAATGCAGCTTTTCTCTTTGTGTTCACTTAGTGCCCTCCTTTGTTGTGCTCACTTTAAACATCTTTCTGACTTTTAACATCCCATCTGCACCCTTCCTCATATTCAGTGGCACAGGATTTTCCTTGGCACAGGTTTAAAGTGTGTTGCTGCCATGCTAGGGGGAGCATTCCCAAGAAGTCATGGAGGCAACTTGTTGCTTTCCTTCAAAACTGCAATGCATGAAAAAGCTTTGATAACAGGCTGACAGACTGAGACTGGTGCCACTTATGATGAGGCAACAAAGAAAGTTTATTTCATCAGCTGTATCTGCTGTTGTCTCTCATCTCACTCTTGAGTAGGAACTGTCTTTATGTACACTGTCTCTATCACATCACAGTAGCAGTTAGTTTTTCTCCAGGACAAAGGCTTCTGAGAGTCTCGGCAAGGCAAACAAAAATTACATGTGACCTCTCTCTCCCAGCACCTCTGGCTTTCTGCATTGCCTCCTGCACCCACCAGCACACACAAGCCCTCAGAAGTGCTGAAAGCAGACAAAACTGTATGAGCCATGTGGTAGCTGCCAGCAAGCACCAGTACTTAAAAGGCAGCCAAAGTCACAGTTTTCATTTCTGTTACACTCACAGTCCCCCCTGGAAAATATTTCTGATGTTGTTACAGGTTTTACCATGGTGGCAAACTCCCTTCAACGTCAGCATCAGACTGTCCTGTACCTTCTACTCCTAATGAAATACTGCCCACCCAAAACAGGTGAAAGTTTTCCACTAGTCCCATCCCAGGACAAGGGTGGCATCCTGTAACTCAACATACTTGTAGGCTGTAAGTGGTACAAGTGTGGCTTTCCATGTGAGAGCTGCTGGCTAATCCAAATTCCTAGCTGAGGCAGGAAATGAGCCAGCAGGGATAGCTGAGTCTGAAAAAGATGGGTTACCTCAAGACACTTCCCACTGGGACTCTGAAGGGAGCCACTGTCTCTTGCTGAGAAGCAATCCTTTTTCCTGAGAGGTCTACTTTGAATCTTGTGGCTCTTGGCTACATGAAAATTTTGCTGTGAGGCAAAGAGGGTTGGAAAAGTAGGCCAGTCCCTCAAAGAAGTATTTAGCTAGTCTAGAAATATCATTAGATGTGAAATCACATTTTAACTTATGCTGGCAGGTGATTAGGACAGACCCAGCATGAGGCTGCCAATTGCAATATGTCAGAGTTCATACGAATAACTTGGGTAGGTTTCCCTTCTTTAACAACGCATTGCAACCCATGGGTCATGTGTCTGCCAGACTCCAGCATCTGAATCTGCGTCCCTGACATCTGAGCAGCCACTGGCTGACATTCAATACTGCTCCACTGAGCTTACTAACTCTCACTACTTGTCCTGCTGAACTTTTCGTGGCCACTCCATCCATTACAGCTACCCAAAGGGACAGGAAATCAATGCTGGTATCAAGCAAATGCAAATTCTGAGTCAGCCACATGGAGCAAAGGAATCACAGCTTCCAAATATGGCAGCAGGCACAACGTGGAAGCGGAGAATTGTGGTTAACACAGCCCTGAATATTTCTGGGCATTTTACCCAACACAGCAGGAGTGTCTTCAGATGAATGAACTGGGCTCCTGACACTGTGTGTATAAATTTTCAAGTGGGTTTTACTGTCTCCTTTCTCCAGAGGAAACAAGGGCCACGATAGACACACACACACCCACCCACATGCACACCCCCACCCACACACACATCCCCTCCAAAAAAAATCAGTCACAGAAACACACACAGACAGAAGTCCCCAAGATCAGCCTGTTGATGTAAACTATAATAAAAAACACACTCTGGTTTGTGGAAGGTTCTCTGGAGACTTGCATGAAAAAAAAGTATGCACCCTTTCTGTCTACTATTTTTAAACCTCAGCTTCGAGCGGATACCCAAGGTCACCTACGCTGAGCTTTGACAGATGCAATGTTTAACTGATTGGAAAGAAAACAGCAGGGCGGGATGTGGGGCAATAAAATGCCGGCATTCCCTTGTCAGGCCTTCAGAATTGCTCAGCGGTTGTGGTTGGATGATGCATTGTGGACCAGCCATCTGCTGGGAGAGTCCTTGCATTTAGGAGGATCTCTCAGATTATTGATTTCTCCATTCTCCTCCTGGAATCAGGTAAGAAGATGTTGACAACCCATGGATGCTTTGTGCAAAAATGTAGTGTTTCATTGGTAATGCTCATGGTGAAGTCCATCCACAGAGAGCAGATAAAAGATTTGGAAATGATACTTGGCAGCTCTGTTATCCATCCCACCAGCCCCTTCCCCTTCTCCCTTGAGTCTGGATTTTCCTGCTGTTGGGGTTACTGTCAAGGTACAAGGCATAAACTCAAAGCATCCAATGATATCCCCATATGGTTGGCCTGCCTTTCCGGCCATGTTTGAATTTAGAAGGTTGAATCCAGATTCTCAGAGTTGTAAAATCCTAATTTTCTGGACAGTACTAGCAAATCTCTTTTTAGACTATTTCTGGACAGTGCTAGCAAATCTCTTTTTAGACTATTTTCTTAATCCTCCAGATAATGTCTTTTTGCCATTCTGCTTATTTAAAATGAGTTTAAATGCCTGTGGAAAACTTGGGAGAAAATGATATTTCTGATAGAAGTATCACTGATCTCACAAAATGCTTTACAGCCACCATTGCCACCACAAGGGAAATCAGTGGTGAAATACAGACCCAAAACTGAACCTTCCAAAGTCCAGGCTAGAATATTGTCATGAAGAATCCTTTCCTCAGGACTAGTCTGATATTCTTTATAACTGCTATAAAAGTTAAAAAAAAAAAAAGTGCGAAAATTTCTTTAAAACTACAAAAGGCTTATTGGGTTTTTGTTTGTTTGGTTGGTTGGTTTTTTGGGGGTTTTTTTGGTTTTCAAACCTAGATCAAGAAGATTACTCTGTGATTTAAACATATTACATTTTTGCAACCAGCAGTGAAAGCATAAAAATGAGAATATTTCTGTCTGTGAATTTACCTTCTGCAGAGAGGAAAAGTGTCAGTTGCCTTCACAGTTCACATACCAATGGCCTGCTTCTGCCCTGAACTAAATTGCATTGGATTTCCACCACTGTACAGTGAGGCTAATACTGTTCCCTAAATATCTATCCAACATGGAAAAAAATCAGTCAAAAATTTACTCAGTACAAAAACAAGTCTCCCCCTGCCCTACAGTTCTAAACATTTACCAATACTATGTTCTGAAGGCGTGCTAAATCCAGAAACTGTGGATTTGAGACATTTTCCCTCACTATGAGGGATCATTATGATCTTTTTCCCACCTCAAGCCTCACACAGTATGTAAAAGATCTTTGGTCCATAAACTGAAAATTATAGTTGTTAACATTTTTAATCTCCTTCCAGCAGGTGGAGGTAGATGTGTGTTAGATTTTCCTTTGGGAAAACGGGCGAGATTATATCTCAGAAAGCAATTTTATGTGCATCCAAACAACTGTTTGCAATATCTCCTGTATCATCCCTTTATCTACGACTCCCTTTTCTTCTTCTCAAAAGAAGGAGAAATTGAGAGAATGAAAAGGAAAAATATTTCTGCATTTAGAATGTGAAAATATCTTGTCTCCATTGAAACTTTAAAAATCCTGTGTGGATAAAATTAAAAACTCATCACAAAGTTGAAAAAGTTTCCATTACTCTCTATTTGTTGTCTCTAACTCTCCATTTTTTCCAGAGTCTCTATTTGGAGATGGAAAGTCAGCACCGTGCTGGAAAATGCCTTTTTCCAGAAGCCTTCTGCCTTATAAACAAGGGCCAAATATTTGAGGTAAGAGCCTGATTACATCTGGAAAAGCCGTAAAGAAGCTTTTTTCTTCTTAAAAAAGCTGTGTGAAGCTTTCTTTACTTGCTTCTTCCCTCGGCCTCACCCTTTGCTCTAAACACTGATGAGAAAGAAGAGTTTCAGGAGACACTCTCCAGGTGGGTTCCCTCAGACAGCCTTTTCTCAGGGCTTCACCAGGACATTTTTGGTGTCTGGGCACATGCAAGAGAGGAGTCACAAACCTTGTGGGGAGCACACAAGGGGAGCTTTCTCTGAACAGAATTCACTGGACAGTGAAGGGCCTCTCTGCTAATGACTCAGATGCTCAACTCCAAACATTCCTACCCCATGTTGATCAGATAATGATCTTTTAAAAATTGTAGCTGTCATACAAATGGACAGCAGAGGAAGAGGAAGATGCAGATCCTTGGAGGATTTGTGTTCCAACCTGAAGGAATCCCCGGCTTGTCAAGGGGATTAGGGTGAGCCTAACAAGAGTCATCCACATCTTCTCATGGAAGTTATTTGGGTTCATTTGGGGCAATGAGGATTTTTCTTGTTGGGTTTCATTTGCAGCTGCCTTTTGATAAGGGCTTTCCCTGGAAAACCTCAGTTGTCAGGGTTAATGGCTTAAGCAGTGTTGATAGATTCTGTTTATGTTGGGTGAGGGGGTTCAGGTGGCCAGTCTAATGTAAGCTTTCCATCAACTGTAAACAGCAGCTTTTTACGTCAAAGCTGTGTTTCTGCCTTTTGACAAAGCATTAACAGACCTATGAAAGGAGGAGCCCAGGGTGAGGACAGTAGGAAGAGCAAAGAGGTTTAAAAGGTAATTTCCAATACAAGTTGTAATAAGTTGACAAAGGAGTTTGTCTTCTCTGCCCAGGTCCCAGAGAGAGTTCACATTCACCATATTCTGGCTCCTGCTCTGTTCTAGCCCAGGAGCTGGAGAGAAATTTGTGGCGGTGTCTCTGCCAGCTGGGAGGAAAAGTTCTGCTGCTGCTGCTTAGACTTCCCCAGTCTTATGGTGAGCTAGGGGAGGTTCTGCCTTTGACCACAGCCTTTTCCTGAGGCACTCATTTAGAAATGGCTTGGCTGAAATGGGTCCTGCCTGGGAAAATATTTCCTGTATGGATTCACAGGAAACTTCCCATGTGATGTCTGTGAGCAGAGCTATTCCTACTCTGACAGCTCTGTGATGACAATCGGACTAAATTAAGTCTTACTCTATGCCTGTGGTCTGGCATTAGGACATGACACCTTGGATGGTATCTTCATTATCTGGTCCCACCCAGAAATGAGACAGATCCAAGACTCCCTGGCTTACAGGGAGGAGGATTGGCCACTGGCCCAAGCTAAGAGCAGAGTGAATGTGGAGCTGTACATCATGTGGTGCAGAAGCACCAGCTTTCCTCTCACATTCCCAGCCTTGGTGACTGGCTATGCAGAGAGGGAGAATACTATAAGGCACATGCTTTGCTCCAGAAGCCCAGAAGAAATTGATCCATAGACCAAAATTTTGACTCTTCTGCACAAGGATCAACATTCAGTCAGGAAAGGCAGTGTGAGCCTGAGGGTGCTCCTAGGAACAGGAGAGAAAGTCCACTGTGGGAGATGAGATTAATTCTATACAGAACAAATTATAGGAGGTAGGATGAGGAAGAGAGTCTATAGGAATTATGAGGTTAATTTACTGAAATTTGTGCCTTATAAAGAGATCATCCATACTCCAAAAAGCTTGTGATGAAAAGCCAGGTTGTCAGCAACATCATTCACTCTTTTACCACAGCCACCAGCAGAAATAAGCATAGTCCTGTTTTAGAGGGAGCTGTGTGAGAATGCTAGTGTAATCCAAGAACCCCACTACCTTTAACCTGCTGGCATCTCAGAAGCTTTAACACACGGGGACCCTACTCAAAGGATGAAAACTTTCAAATTCTGTTTAAATGTGATAATATGTAAATAATTTGGATAGGATATGGCAAAGTAAAACAGTAATTGGATCTGCTCCAGACTTCCTTTTGTGCTGTAGTAAAGCACTCAGGAGGGAAATGAGAGCTGTGCAGTGTGTGACAGTCTTTATTTACTGGATACAGGTAACAGAATTAGAGAAAAATCATAGACAGAAATGTTTTACTGAGCTCACACATCACAGTCTCACTGACTGTGGAGTAATACTGCTTCCCAGGCAGGTCTTGCCTACCCCTGCTCTACCAAAAAAGTCCCAAGCCGAGACTACTCTTGCATCTCTTTCTCTTTGCTGGGATCTTTTCTATTACCTTCGGGATGAGATGGAACTTATCTTTATAACCATTTATTAATGCTGTTGACTGATGAACTGGCAGAAGAACAATCTGGTGGAGCAGCGAGTCTGCTGAGAAACGATCAGTGGGAGGCCTGGGTGAGACAGCAATGGACTGTAATCAGGCTTGCACCCTCTGATTTTGCTTCTCTTATGCTGACAGATTCTTGGCTCAGACCCAGTAACTCACAGAGGGTAAAGGATGGCAGCTAATATTTTGGCATGGGAATTAGCAGAGCATTGCAGGATGTCAGAGAACCATCATCTCAGAGGGCCGCAAGGTGGTAAAAATGTGGCTTACAGGGTTAAACCATGTTAGAATGAACTTGCTCAGCCAGTCCAAAACAGCTGAAAAGTCTGTTATCTCCATTTATTAGTTTAATCCTTTAATCCACCTTGCTGTCCAATTAGATTAATGAAACAAGAATCCCATTTACAGCTTGACCTGTGTTATCACACTTATAGCTTGGGAATAAATGTGTTTATGAAAGGGGTGTGGACGTTCCTGGGTGAGGACTTACATAGGATTTATTTAGTTAGGGCTGAATAGCTCATTAATGACCTGAAGAGCATAGGAGGTCTCTTGGGACTAACCCACCATCACAAGACAAGGTGATGTTCTTGCTATGATGTTGCCTAACAAAAAATTTAATAGTTCAAAGGAGAATTTATTGCTTTCCTCAAGTGCTCCTGAACTCGTAGATTTTTTTTTTTTAATATATAATGGTTGAGACTAAAATGCTTTATATATTAAGAAATAGATCTGCTTGCAAGCAGGATCTGTGATAACTATTTAATGGAAACCAGCAAGATGCTTTGCTGGTGTGTCTGTAGGACTTCCCTTAAATTGCTAGAGGTGTTCAGATGAGTTTCCCTGACAAGCACTGACACTCTTTTTCTCTTTTCTTGGGCCAGATTCTGGTTACACGAATTACTCTCCAGAGCATTTTGACTTCAATAGTTCTCTCTATAGTGAGACTACTTATGGAGGAAGGCCAGTGCTGAACCATCCCTGACACCAGGGACTTTTGGAAGTCAACAGGATTGAAAAAGTAACTATCACCAGAGAAAGACTTTTCTGAAAGGACTCCCATGCTCCATTTCTTACAGTGCCTGAGGTGCTTTTGCCTATCTCAGCACCAAATTGAAATTTGCTTGGTGCTAAAACATACTAGATAGGGAAGCAAAGGTGGTTAAAGAACTCATGAGGATTTTGAAGGCCTTTGTTTAATTCTCTCCTCTAAGACTGGTTCTCTGCATGACCCTGAGGCTGTCCCTCAACCCTGTGGTGTTTCATTTGTAAAATGGGCAGGGTATCACAGAGTTCCTCCACAGGAATGCAGCAAGGAGAAAGTGTTAGACACTAGGTTGTCTCTACTGTCCTGGTAAAGATAAGATACCATGGAAGCCAGAGGAGCTTATAATCAATTGAAAGAAAGCTCTGGGAATTCTCTGTGTTTCTTTACTTCCCTCTGAGTGTTATCTGCATTAATGGGTGAAGGCACATGAAAGGTGCACTATTTTTCACCAGTCCCTCAACTCTTGCCACTTGTTCTTTGGCCCCAAAGTCTTACTACTACATCTGAAATACTACACGTTAAATCTACCCTGAACCACATTTTTTTAGTCACTCTGTGCCCTGTGATCTCTGAACTACGTCTGTCAGGACTGCTGCTTTGGTCAAAGCCACAGGAACATGAGGTAACACACAGCTTTCTCATTCTGAAAACCTGGGAATGACATGAGCTCACCCACCACTTTTTCACTGAGTAAACAGCCTGCAAACAAAATTAAAAAAAAAAAAAAGTGCTTATGGTTGCAAAGGATCCTGGGAAAAGCTTTAAAAAAGCCTCAGTGTTGAACTGTTTCTAGCCAAGTTTTTGGCAGTTGCATTATTTGAAGATAAACTTTGCCCCTGCAGACTTCAGTATTCTGAAACAAGAATTTTGTGGCCCAGGGAGTTTCTCACAAAGAATGATTAGATGACCCCGAGCCTACAAAAGCAGAGAATAATTTAGATCCGACGGCACCTTTGGTGGTTTCTGGTTCAATTCACACCACAAGGCTTTGATGGGTTCCACCGGGATCTGTCTGGAGGAAAAGGAAAGATAATATGATGGAGATAGCTCTGGAAACTGTAAATAGCAACATCTTTGATGATTAGGATGGTTTTATTGCTTTTCCTGTTAGGAAAATTACTAAGAGTGTCTTCATAAGACATCAGCATCCAGTGGGTTGGAAACAAGGTATTAACAGTCTTGGCTCTGTTTTCAATATACATTCTTTTGCTATATAGTACTGAATAGAACTATTGTTATTTTTGAATTGCTTAATGAAATTGCTATCATCCCCTTCAACAGTAGTAACACAGATCTGTGTGCGTTGGATAAGAAACTTTCCAGGAGTCAGGAATCCTGATTCCAGCTGTGATCCTGGCTTGCTCTGTCACCTCAGAGAACTTATTTCTGTGTCCTCCTTTTCCTCTCATCTGCAGGATGCCCTTTCTAATGTTCTGATGAAGATCTCCATGAGTGAACTTTGAAAATAAAAGTTACTATAATAACTGAGGGTATATTTAGTCCTGTTTGAATGACTGAGTGCTTGATTTAAAAAGTCAGGAAAACACAATGTTTTCTTTAAACAAAGTCTGGTGAAAGCTGCCAGAGAAGCAGCATTTTTAGTTTTTAGGAGGTATCTACCTGAATTCTACTCGATGGTAGGTACTTGAGGGCAGCCTCTACTCTTTGGAGGATGCTGGACATAATATTAACTGGCTTAAGTTCTGTTTTGAAGCTAATTCCACACATGGGAACAGCACGATCTGGTGTTAGGCCTGAGTGGGCACAGAAATCCTGAGCAAAGAAATGGGAGAGCTCCTTTGCCCCATGCAGATGAAATCTTAGCACTTTCTGTCAGTCCCGGTAGACGACATTGCTGCAGAGGGACTGCACCCCCAGGTCTAGAACATGCTCCTTTTCTAGAACATAAACCAGCCATTTCCAGATGGTGGAAGAACAAAGAAGAAAGATCATAATTGGATCTCACTGTTTGTGGTTTTATTTTCTCCCCTCTCTTTGCTTTCTAATGAGAGTCAGCAATTTGGAGAGTTTGTGGACACAGTGTTCACTGGAGGAGCTTTCATTTCATGGTTACCCATTTGTGCTCATTGCCAACTTTACAGCTAATTGAAACAAAACTGAGCTTGTAGATTAAATGGCAACCCCTGGGATTTGTTTCTGCAATTACCAGCACTCCTCCTAGACAGATTCTAATTCAATACCAAGTTCCTAGACCCACATGCAGAAAACACTGGGAAAAATCCCACTGCCTGGATGACATCAGAGTTAACTCTGTCCAGTCCAATTCAGCTCCTGCAGTCTGTGACAACTGTAGGTGAAATCATGGCCTGCTCAAATCTGGGAAATCTGCCACCAGATTTGTATAGTTAGACGAAGGCTAGCATTTCACCTTGGAAGACTGTAGCAACCCTTTTTTCTTGACAGCACCACATTTCCAGCTTCACAGCTTGTCTTGCAATGGCTGAAGTTTTACAGAGAGTATTTTCCCTCAGCGTGGTCAAAGCTATTCATGCATTTCATAAAAACACATGTTCAGCTTCGGAGTGTAACCTTTTGCAAGCCCCTTGCAGATACCCTGTACCCAGACTGAATTCCCTGGATAGGAAAAAGAGAGCAACAAAATGAAACATTTGCAAACACAGCTTTTTGAAAGCAGTTTCCAGGGGTTAAAAAGTAACCAGTCACCTCTGAACTACTTTCACCAAGAGACATCCACTCTGAAGAGCATTTGCAGACCCGGAGGATGAGCACATGATTAAGCAGACTCACAATGCAATACCAGGCAAGCAAAAAGTTGGCTTTTGCTGTATCTTCTCATTGGCAGAGAGAGCTGGAGAGAATGCACTGACTAGCAAGGATTTCTACTAGCATATCTGTTTCCATGGTGTAGAGCAAAATTTATCTGCCAACTCACTGACAAACTTTCTCCACTTCTAATTCAATTGAACCTGCTTTCATTCCAGACAGTGCAGCTGGAGAGCTAACATGATAGAGCAGAAACCAGCCATATCAGGTTCTGGATCACCTTTTCTTGCCCTCTTTCAGCTCACCACTAAGAATTCTAGCATGGAACAAACACTAAACTTCTCTAAGTGATGCTGCAAGCCAAACAACCCTTGGCTCGACCCTGGGAAACTGGCAGTTTTCATCCTGAATAACCAAGGATATAGTAAAACCAGAATAAGAGATACGGGAGAAAATGGCTGGAGAAATTTTGTGTGAAAATGCACTAAGATGCTTGAGGGTAGAAAAGAAAACAGATATGCTCAAGCCCTAAAATCTCGAGGGAGAATTGTGTGAGCAGTGAGGGATGGACAGCACCTTGCAGATTCCAAGAAGTGTTTTGATGCCAACTAGAATAAGCTGGAGGTGTGTACAGAGCAGAAGAGGGGAGAGAGGTTTTTACACCCTCACAGGTCGTTAAACTCTGGAGCTCTCTGCCACATGTCAGCCCTTTACATGGGCTCAAAAGTTAGTTAAACAAAGGCATAGAAGAAAAATCAATAAATCAATTGCAGAGATACTGAAACACAACAGATACCACTTCTGGCTCAATGTCTCTGAATGACAATTTTCCACAGGCTGAGAGAGAGCACCTTGAGGAACAATGGATATCATCTGTCTTATCTTTATACTTTTCCCTGGACATCTGCCACAAACTACCAGTGCAGACAGCACCCTTAAAAAACTGGGTATAAGAAAATAAAAACTGTCACCCTGGATCCATCTGTGCTCAGAAGCAGACACTTACTCATGCTACAGGAGGGAGCACATGAAAAAATTACAGCCCCGCTTCTCTGAGCAACTGCCCCCTACACTCAGGGTCTCACAACCTCCAGTGTAAGGACACTCAGAGATGGAGACTTACAGGTGTTTTCCTTGACAGATTTTAAAAGTGATTGAACAGCTCTAATGGGAAGGAAATGCACCTATGATTTCACTCGTTACGTGAGTTCAGCTGCCTGAGCATTTCTGCCTTCCTGTCTATCTCCTTTCTTATCTGACACAATGAAGTGCAATGATGATGGAGAACTCAGTAATCCCACATTTCTCCACATCTTGTGGAAATGGTCAGGTAGAAGGGAATGAAATCTTATTAGCTCTCCAAGGGAGAAAAATTGTGCTCAGCCTAAGCCCTATCAGGCAACAGAGAACTCACACAGGGCAGTGTGTGCTGGAAAGGTGGCAGTATCTTCCTGTCCTCACAGATTAATTAGTTTTGTTGTCAAGTTGGCTGTTGAGATCTGATACCTTTGCCCAACCCAATCCACAGTGGGCTTTCTGCATCTTTACTCCAAAGCCCTGTTTATGAAGAAAAAACATTCTTAGCGACTGCCATGCAAATGTCACATTTTTTGAGTAGGACAATTTCTCTAAGAAGGGCTTTTTTTTTTTTTTTTTTGGCAAGCTTTCAGTTCATGGCCTGGGTCTCCATGCCCCCAGTTCCCCCTCCACACAGTACAGAAATGGACACTGCAAATTTCTGTCTGAGGCCAGCCTTGGCAAAGGAGCCAACAAGAAGAGAAACAGCCTGTGCTCTAATAAGTAAAATATTTATGTCTTGCTTTGGCTAACATACCCTCTTTCAATAAAATATTTTTCCCAGGAGGAGTTCTATGAAAGGGAGGGGGTTCCCTTATTATGTCCTCAAATAATTCTTTTCTGCTCCCCTTCAAAAGCCTCAAAATCAAAGGACACTGTGCTCTGAAGCTTTTTGTTGCCATTCTTGACTTTGTTATCATTAGTTATTACAGCCATTATATTGATTTCTATTATGAGCTCTCAGGAGGCTCTGGCTAATCAGCACCCCATTCTAGGAAAGGCTCTGACAAATCTCTCACAGCATATGCATACACAAAGCTTGTAGTCTACAAAGACCAGCTAAACAGACTGTTAACACATTCCCATGACAGGCAACTGCAGCACGGAAAACGCCAGCAGCTCAGCAACAGCCCCCGCAGAGCCCAAGACAGAGAGGGAACGAAGCTCTCAGCTGGCACTGGTGATTTCTTGCTGTCTCAGGTGGCCATTCTGACACGAGGAGATCCTTGAAAGACTCTCCACTCACAGGAGAGCCATCAATGGTGTTCCGCCCACCTCACAGCCAAACTCTGCTCCAGCTTTACAGCTCCCACAGGAATTTGTGTGATTTAGGGCAGGTCCAAGCTCAGGCAGAGGGTCACTGGCATGACCTATTTCTGGTCACATCATCTCCAGCAGTCTGCAGTGCAGGTGACAAAATCACTGGTGGCAACTGCTCTCTCTCACTAGTGTTATATTACAGATGCTTTTGGCCTACCCCAGTTACATGTATCATCTCCCGTATTCAAGGCAGGAGACAGAACTGTACCTGCCCAGCTGAGAAGGATGACTCTCAGTTTTGATGAAGCAAGATTTTACCTCAGAAAGCTACATGCAGACAGTAAAATTTCAATTCTTAGAAAGATGTGCCTATCCACTTAGAAACAAAGCTGAGGTGTCACTAACCACAAGACGTATCCTGGTCCATCTGAAGTTCCTCCCCTCAGTTTTGCTGGCAGGGGTTGAATGTGAAGGGAGGGAGCAGACACCTCTGGTGTTGTAGAAATCCCTCCCCCCAGACTGTTTTTTGCTCACTGCCTACCTGCATTTTCAACCTCACATACACTTACAAGTCATTCT
The DNA here is from genome assembly GCA_013400175.1 of Phainopepla nitens. Lineage (NCBI taxonomy): Eukaryota > Metazoa > Chordata > Aves > Passeriformes > Bombycillidae > Phainopepla > Phainopepla nitens. The sequence goes on along the minus strand of VXBQ01028278.1, from coordinate 521,571 downwards.
TTGTCATGTATCTCTGGGACACAAAGCTTTGTTTATATGCCTACAGTATTTTTGTGTCAATGCAGGAAGCTGTGACCTTGGCGTGAAAACTCATTTTCTTTACTTGCCTTACCTTCTTTACAAAGCTCCTCTCCCCTACCCTGCGCCCAGGAGGCACAGTTGGGATTTGAGCTGGCCCTTCTTAGATCCTCAAAAGTATGTACGTGACAGAGCTACTAGGAATGTCTCAAGTTTGAAAAAGGTTTCAGTGGTGACTCTCATTATTATATTCCAGGGAATCCAACTCAGTCATAAATCCCTAGTAACCTGCCTGCATCATGTTTTTGCAATGGAAACCTATCTACCAGCTCTCAGATGGTGGAACACTGCAGATGTCACTTCAGATCCCTCTGAACTAATGACTTCAAAGCAAAGTGCTCCACTTAAGGGTTCACTTATGACTCTGCAGAGTCATTTGGCCTCTCCTTCTCAGTTACTACCCTCCCAGAAACTGTGGTTCGGTGGGGAGAAGGAGAAGAAACGAAATAAAAAACAACCCCAGACTGTTACCTCTAAAGGAAACACAAGAGGAAAAGTCCCATGGATACCAATAGCAAAAACACACACAACCTGGAAGGAAGAGAGAAAAGAAAACCCTATTTGGGATTTTTAAAGAGAAGTTGAGCATGCACACACAGTACCCTTTGGCAAAGGAGCCCAGGCTGGAAAATGTTGCAGCTCCAACATGCTGTGCTCAGAGAAGGTGTTAACGGTCCAGCCATCCTGTATTATTACACACAAACAGGAGAGGCCCTGCAGAACTGTAGGGGTCTTTTAAGATCCCCGCCCAGATGGAAAGAGCAGGAGTTGTGTAGGATTAACACAGGAGGAGAGGAAGGAAAGAGGTGAAGGAAAGGTAATGTCTCAAGCACTGCAGCTCTGAACTATCAAGGCAGGTCTGCTGTCTCACACATTGAAATGGGGATGCTGCGGCTGCCCCCCTTTCCACACCTCAGCCTCTGCTCCATGCACTCACGGCAGGATGCCGGGCATTCGCCCCTCTCCGGGACTCTGGGCCCGAGCAGTGATTTAATGACCAGCTGCTTTTAGGGTCACCAGTCCCAAACTCCTTTCAACTCGCAGTAGGAGTCAGAGGTTTCAGGCACTTTGTCTGCCTGGGAGGAACCACCCAAGATGTGTTTGCAGCTGATGTCTGTAGCTGTGGTCTCTTAACAGCATCACAGATACTGATGGCTCTTGTGCTTGAGGAAAAAATACTGGAAAGGCCGTGACACTGGCCTATGTGTGCTTGCTGAATTAGAGCTGATGAGATCTTCACCTAAGTGCCAACCTTCCTACCCCTACAATCACACATCAAAATCTTCACGTGGCTATGAGCTCCCAGGCACAAAGCTCTGGGTGAAAGCCAGGAATGTGTGTGCTTGTGGTCTGGAAATTTACATGCAGTATGGAAAGTGTGGTGTCTTTCTCAAAACCTGCCATAAACACAATGGGATACCCGAGGGCTGCTTTGCTTGACCAGGGTTGCTGCAACAAAATTTCATATCCAGAAAAAAGATGTGGTCAGATCCAAGTACAAGCTAAAGCTTTGCAAGAATCAATATTGAGGGGAGAGCCACTCTTAGACTGCACAGGACAACAGGGGGAGGCTGATCCTTCCATGAGAAAATGTTTTAATAAATACTGAAATTTTCTAAATCATAAATTAGATGGGCTAAGGGGAAGGAGACACTAGATGAAGTTCTGCAAGTTAACCTCTAGAAGAGCCAATTGTGACAGCACTGAACACTCATGAATCCATGAATCTCTTCTGCAACAATAACCAGCTGCTATGTGAGGTGAGTTATGTCCAAAAGAAAACACTGCTGAAAATTCAAACAATAAACTGAATTTCTGGAGACGCCAGTACTGGCTTTCACATTTGTAGACATGATTCACCATCATCATCTTTACAAGAATTCTTCTTAGAAATGTTTGGAGACCATTTTTGACTGGACTGTGGAGGGACAAGTCCAGAGTTACAATCAGCTCCACACTGTTAGGCAAAGTGCTGGACTGTTGAATTTATGTACAATTTTCCTGTGGATTAGATCAAATTCCTGATGTAGGAAAAACTATCAGAGCGTCCATTCTGTTTTTACTCCTAAGAGCTTAACACACATGTTACTAACTTCAACCAAGTGATTTCCAACATATACCTGTGAGAATGTAGGATCAAACCACAATGTGTTATGTTTCAAAATATTTTTTCACAATAAGTTGGTTTAGTGAACTCACTTTTCATCCCTAGAGAGCTGACTGTAATGAGATCACACAGAGAAAGGATATGGAGTTTCACACTAATCTCCAGGAGACAACATGCCATATCCAAAAATCAAAATCAGTAGTACTTTGAGTTGTGGAGCAATACCATCTGTGGAGGTAATTTGAAGGAAGCAGAGAGGTCAGAATTTCAACTGTCACGTGAAGATTTGGAGTGTACATATCAGGGATATTGTGACGATGTGTTTGCTCCCAGCTTATGGAATTCTTCAGTCTATGCTTTACCTTAAGCTCATCATCTTGTGAATATCTGTCACGTTTTTTTATATTGTAAGGGTTTTTTTTTTCTTTTTTTTTTCTCAACTTGCACTTAGAAAAATACAAAATTCTTTTAATTCATTAGGAAAAAATTCTTCCCTGTGGGGGTGGTGAGACACTGACACAGGTTGTCCAGAAAAGCTGTGGATGCCTCATCCCTGGAAGTGCTCAAGGCCAAGGATGGGACCTTGAGAAACCTGGTCTAGTGAAAGGTGTCCCCGCCCATGGCAGTGGGGCTAGAACAAGATAATCTTTAAGGTTCCTTCCAATGCAAATGATTCTGTGGTTTTCTAATAAGGGTAACCTCAAAATCTGTCACCATAGCAGAACAACATTTGATATCTTACTGTGGATAAACCTGCTGTGAGTTTTTCCTTTAGCAACAGAAAGCAGTATGACAAGTCAAATTCAGTATTAGCTAGATGAGATCTGAACTCTATTGCTACAAGGAAATGAGAATCAAAAAAGAGACTCTACTCTCATAAAATCACATTGCACTAATCCCAGTCCAGCATTCAAGCTAACAAATCTGTGAGGGGAAATGTTTGTCCCTGCCCTCTCTGCATCACTCCAAGACTTAACTGGTGTGTTTAATCCTTCATTTTCAATGCAAACATTTCAAATTCTAGGGGCAAATTCATGGTGTTTGTCAGTTCTAATTAAATTATATGCTTTATTTTTTAAATTAAATAGCCTAAAAGGAAATAAACTGAGAGAAATACTCTAACAAATTATTTAGAAGTATTTCATATGTATCTAAGAAGAGAGCCAAATATAAATTGACAGCTTAGTGCAAGAGAACTTCAATCTGGGTTTTATTGCAATAACAAAAGTGCATATTTAAAAGTCTTCACACAGAGCATCTATTCAGAAACAAGCCCGAAGACAGTCAGGGAATTAAAAAGAGGATAGTGTTTTGAATTAATCTAGAACATTTTTGTGGATTAGTTTACAAGCACAGAATGCCTCAGGGGCCTAGGGAGAGAGCAGAGCACTGAAGTCAGAGGGATCTGTCTTTTTCCTGTTGCTGGTGATTAGTTCATATCTCTTTGACACCATGTTTACAAGCCCCTAATTGCCTCATTAATACCTCATTATTACTTAGAAAGTGAAGAAGCTTTTAGCTTTGAAGCTGCTTTGCTGCAGTTGAAGGCAAATATACAGTGAATTTTGAATGTGTTGGTACTAATTAAAGTTGAAGTCTGTTTCCTGTTGCTTGTGGGTGGGTGTTAATGGCTTCAAAGAAAAAATTAGGCTCCAATTTATATTATTCTCCCCTTAACTTAAACACACAGGAATAAGTGCAAGTAAGAAGCCCACTACTGCAAACTGGATTTACGAAGGGACACAGACCCACAGGTCTATTTTCTTTCATGCTTTTTCTGTGAACCACACTCTGTGAAGGCTCACTCACTCTTAGACTGTCTGGAACAGACTGATGGTGGCCAGTTCAGTCCCACAGATCCAGCACGTACCTTCCCATGCTGCCATGCATGGACATGGCCCCATAATCTCCTTCTGCACCAGAACCTGAAAGGGAAACTGAGTCATCACCATGTAAAATTGCCTCGGGTCTATCTGTCTCCTCTTCTGCATGGATATTGTTTCCAAGTCACCCTGGAAAAGTTTGGTTCAAAGCAAAACTAAAATCAGGCATAAGAAATTGTGATTTTTCACTTTCAACCACATGCAAGTATTTTATAAATAGATATGTATACATTAATAAAAAAAATACATGTGCATGTATACATAACAACACAGCATCTTACTGCATCCATTAAGCACATTCTTCCTGAAATATGTCTGAGGCTGAGACCTTTGGAAAGGGATCCAGTTTTCAAACGACTGTGCACAACTGTTTCAATATACCAATTGCAAATAAGCCAGTGACCGCAATTATGGTTACTGAATTATCATATAAATGAATAAATGAGATGTTTAGAACCTCATTTGGGTTGTAGAGATGCACTGTCTGATAATGTTTCAAGGAATTTTCTTCCAGACAGAAGACAGACAAAGCAGACATTAACCACAACAAAATCAATTCCTTGGGAATTTTTTTAAGAGAAATGTGCTTTCTTTAAATTAGCTTTCAGGGGATGTAGTGTATGGAGAAGGGGGTAAAGGAGAAGGAAAAGATGCCCATTTTTGGTAAAAGCATTCAGTTTCTTAATAAGAATTTTGGATGAGAAAAACGGTGAAAAAGTGTCTTTGCTGAAAGCCAATGGAAAACCCTACACAGACTGGGAGATTTGGATACAAAAATAAAATGTTTTCCATACAAATTAAATTCCCAAAGAGGCATTTTTCACCAGCATTGTTTTTCAGTGGTAGGGGCTGGAGGTGGGCACAGAAATAAAGCAAGTCTAGAAGGCTGAACATTCCTTGATGAAGGAGTCAGGATTTGGCTGACAGTCGCCCAGACTCAGGGTTTAGCTCAGGCTGCTCCAAATCACCGGTGATTAACCGGCCTTGTCACAGGCCCAGGACAGCAGGTCTTGGCTTACCATGAGCACTCCTAAGGCAGAGCTCAGAACAACTCAGCCTTTCACGTTCCTCTCATACCTCACATCTCCTCTAAGAGGAGGAAAATTGATAAAACTCTGACTTCATTTTATTTCTGCATTAAAAAAGTCAATAACACAAAATTAAACACATAGCTTCACATACACGACTATAAAGAATACATACATGAAACAAAATTTACCTAAAATAGTTGGACAGAAACCCAGTCTAAAATATGGGCAAGGAAGGAACCCGCTCCTCCTGTGTTATATTTACAGTATCTTTGATTTATATAAAACATTTTTAAAAAGCATTAAAACAAAAATAATTAAGGCAAGCCAAATCCTTTCCTTGCCAGCACGCAGAGCTCGTCCGACTGGACATATTGAGGCTATCAATCGGTGGTGTGTATTTATAACCCAGTGCTCAGACAACTTGGAACGACAAATGCAAACAGCCACAAAGAAGTTACTTTGTTCGCTTGGCACAAACAAATCCTCGAGATGAAAAGCAGCCTGGCGTTTATTTTGGGCCAAGCTTCCTCATCTGACGATCCATGACGTGGCATGGAAAGGGCAGTGTTACCAAAGGACACGAAGCACACGGAGATGCATGATTAGAGCAAACACAGACCAGGGTGCCAGATTTTGTTATTCTTGCTTCTTCCTTCCCAGAATGGATGTCACTTTCCCTCCGTTCTTCTCCTCAAAGCACACTGGTTTGGAGTTTGGTTGTTTGTTGTTTGTTTTTTTTTTTAAGGACCAGGCTTGCCGGCACAGCCTGAAAAGCTCTTAGAGCTATAATTTAAAACTGAATTGTGTTGATTGAAAACACGGCAAGCATCTGACTGCAGACATGTCTGAAGACTTCCACATGCGTAGTCAAACGAGGACTAGTGAGGACATGGTGGGATTTGCCAGCAACGTTAGAGCAAGTTCTGCAGGCACATGATCCCCAACTGTGCCCTAGCAGGCAGCCTGGGAAATGCCCATCTAAAGATGCCTTGGATTGCCTTAACTACTGAGACATGAAGACCTGAGCTATCCAAGCAAACCAGACACTGTGATGGCCAGTCATTCTTGAGAACAAACAGTTCAAATCCAAGAGCAGAGCAAGAAACCTCAGTGGGGTCCAGACTGGTTTGATACTGATACCTCATTTATCCTCCAACATGTTTGAATCACAAGAGAAGCAACAGAGGAGAATGGAAAGAGCAAAAGAACTCCAACAGAGTGTTTAGCCAGTGAACAGAGGGCTGCCTGGGAGGAGAGCACAGTGCCTTTTGTGGGAAGCTGGCTGAGAGAGTGTCAGCAAGGAGACAGTTACCAACAGAAAATGAACAGAGGCTGCAGGAGACCAGGGGCAGTTTGGTTTCAGGAATGATGGTGCTGTTCCAGTTCAAAGGGAATGAGTATCTTGCCATCTTCCATGGCTCCTTCAGGGGAAGATCTGTCAGGCTTCTAGTCCTTATCTCCATGGGCAGACATGGACACTGAGCCTTGAGTCACGTTGTCCCATGCATGGATAACGGAAGCTCAGCTGTTTGATCCTACAATGCCTTCATTCTTCTCATACCTGCATCCTCTTAAGATATGTCATGGAGCTAAAAGCATGAGAAAGTCTTAATAAAGTTTAAACTTTTGACAACCCTCAGGCTTTAAAAGGAGGGTCATAGGTGATTTGGGAGACTTTTGTCTCATTTCACTTAAGAAAAGGATTTGTCACAGCTCTTTAAACACCAGAATAGATATGCATATATTTTTCAGTATATGGATTCAAATCCTTGGTTTCTTTGGCAAAAGGCCACATAAATTCTCATGGATTTGTTATTGCCTGCTATAAATTTACTACTCAGAAAGAATAATATTTCATTTGCTTTATCGTTGGTGCCTCTAAAGAAGGTGAAAATAGATTTAAGTCTTTCATTGAGCATCTTGATGAGGGCAGAGAAGGAACATAAAAAGAAGCCAAAAGGACACTTAAAGAATGGATATAAGGCTCCATCAGCTATAATTCAGTTGATAAACTTAGGTTTCCTTTGCAATGAATTACAATGCCAAGAGATTTGTTCTGTAAATTCTGTCCAGAATTGGCAACACCATTCCTAAAAAAAAGAAAGCAAACTCCTAGGGGACTAGAGCAATACTTTCCATCTGAATAAGCAGAGTTTGATCTTACTCATGTTGGCTTTTAGGCACTTCCTATTTTACACAGAGGAATAGGAGCTTCAGAGACAGTTCACCAGCACAGGTAGGAGCAGGACCTCAAGCTCTTCAGTTTGCAGATTTGTGGGTATATGCATAGCTTCACAAAGTTAAATCCATCAAGCCAAAGCCATTTCCTTGGCAGCTCTACTTATTCCATGACTCCTTACTGTCTTCACAGCGACCTCATTCAGAGCAGACACCGCCGGGATCCTACCTCCCTGTATCAGCCCCCAAATGAGGTAGGCTTGGGATTCAGAGAGCAGGACCTGGACTTTAGCAGTGGCAGAGATCCAAGTGTGCAGAAAAGTGTGCTTGGTTTTTTGTGACAGTGTAGAGTGAAATCAAAGAGTTGCGCTGTTTGCACTCTGGAGCTTCTCCAAAACTTATGTTCAGACACAGACTTGCCTCCATTTATCAAACTTACTTAGCCTGAAGAGTCTGACCATGTGGTTACCACCATATTAGCATCTGAGATATTAAATTTATGCTACTGAACAAATTTATGACTTGAAAGCCTGATCCTTGTCACTGGGGATTCAAGATGTGGAGAGATGAAGCAATTTGCTCAGAGTCAAAAAGAGGATGGGTTAGAAAGCTGAAGACTGAAGCAGAACCTCTGAGTCCCATGTTGTTGGCCAGTGCCCAGGGGGACCCCTTCTCCTTTCCAGGGATTGAAAGATCAGCGAATTGCTCGCTAAATGCTTCCAATGGGAACTCTCCAAAACACAGCAAATGGGATTTTTCACACTTTGACTAATGAAAGCTTGGCACATGGCATGACAAATAAGATCCTCGCTGCCAGCAGTACAGATATATATAAAATGATGTTTATTTCTACAGGGCTTGTGAATAAGCAAGACATTTTTCATGCATGAAAGGCAGTTTCTATGTGCATGTGTAAGTTAGTAACAACAACAAAAAGTGTGACTGATGATCCCAATGAACATCATCTCAAGAAGATTTAAATAGTCGTAACTTTTTGCTTCTCAAAAGAAAGTCTCTCTTTTTACTTCACCCTACAAACTTCTAGGTTTATTGTGGCTGTATTTCTCTGCTCTTGACAGAAATACAGACATAATTCATCCTTTTGTTTCATGTTTAGAGACTAGTTATCATCACAGGGCTAGGCATGTATAGAGAGAGATGCAACAAGATGTGCTCAGAAACCACCGTGCCTGCAAGATCTACTTCCACATGAAAATAAAGCTAGTTTCTAACAAGGGAGAGTTGAATGAATGAGTTTCTAACTCATTGTTCTTGCCAAATTACAACATTTCGTTTATTTGACTCTTTTCCCCCCTGTTTTCTTGGTGCTTTCCACATGATCAGTGCTAAAAAGAGGAGAGACTAGTCCTTAACTCCTCATGCAGGCAGACTAAAAGTGATTAGACACAAACTGAGACTGACCAATGTGTACTACAGACACATTTCCAAAACAAACAGTTTTTTATCTTTGTCTGCTTAAATTGTTTGGAAAAGAGTGCACTGAAAAAAAAAACCAACTGAAAACAGTAACTTCTGTGATAAACTGATAATGGGATCCTACCAAATAAATAAAAGAAAACCTGGCTATAGCCTCGAGATCAAAGCAAACTTGGTATCCCTAGGACAGCTCAGCAGAGGAGGCATTTCAGGGTCTTGCCATAGTGTGAAATGTTTATTTTTTCTCAAATCCAAAAGGATTACTGGGACTATCTTAAATTTATTTCAGAGAAACAATAAAAGAGCTTTATAGTTCTGCAATAATCAGAAGATATGTAAGAAGAGATAGGTAAGTTGTGATGTGCTTTAGCACAGCAGAGCATCAGGTTTTATTCAATTAATTCTTCCCTACAGCTTATAATGGATATACAAAGTGTCATTTCAGGGCAGGAGTAGCTTCAAAGTACAGGCTGAGTATCAGAGATCCAAGCATGCACAGCTGGATCTCAAATGTATAAGCCACTTTGACTTGCATATGAGGAAGGAAAGAGGAAGATTACTATGATCTGAAATGTCAAAGCTTCTTCCACATGATTAAGTGCATTTACATGTTCTACTCAAACCAGCAGACGTTGTTTCCAGGCAACAGAAAGAAATGAGTAGGACTCCACACTAGGTATGTGGCTGTACAACATACATATGTACTGCTCCTCATCTGAGAGTTCCTAAAAACAGGACAAAATCATGATTTGGACAGAGAACTGGCAGTGTTACAAGAAAATTACAGGTATTGAAAAAGCTCCCTGTCATTTTCCTCCTAGAGGAGGGGACAAGGGATACAGTACAGAGATGGTTAGGATTCCCTTCTAATAATCACAATCAGATTTCTCATGAAAGGAGGCAGCCAGATTTCTTCTGCAGCAGGTGCCCTAGAAGGCCATGAGTGTAGCACATACTGGCTGTAGCATCCCCAGTAGCCCATTTATCAGGAAACACCATCACAGGCTACGCTGAAATCCAGAGAGAAGACCATCCCCATGATGACCCTGCTAAAGCATTGCTGCAGTGCTGGCATGAACTTTGAGCCTCAGTGTCTCTCACCACCACTAGCACTAAGGCAGAGTCCTCCTCCTTAGCCTTACGTACAAGTAATTTTATAACTTCGTAGGCAAATTTGTTATTTATCCTTTTTAACATCCAACTCTGGATGACTTGGGAAGTCTCACCAAGTATTGCACACTGGTCCAGAGGAGCAATAGCTTTGTGCTGGACCGCTATTAAAAAGCAGTAATGCAGGTGACCTGAACAAAAGAATGGCACGGGGTGGATGAAACAAGGTCAGTAGCTATTGCAGAGTGCTACCACCAGCCTCCACTCCTAAGTGAGATGAACATCTGGCTGGGATAGTGGAGGTCCACCTGACCCAGCTCTGGACAGGCTAGATGAGATCCCTTCTAAACCTACTTGTCTAAGGTTCATGAAACCAAATATACACATTCATATGGCATTCTGAGATTAGGGAAGTTTAGATCCTGGCCAATTTCTATTGTTAAGCTCACAAAACACCGTAATAAATAATGGAAAACGCCTCAGCTGCTATTTATTTGTGGCACTTTTACCATGTGACATCAGAAAATGTTCCATGGTGGAATTTATTAACATAAAAATGGACTTGGTGAGATTTTTGTGATCTATTAAACTTTCACCTAACTAGACTTTTGCTTATCCAATCGACAGATGGTGTTCTTCTGAACTGGTTGACTCACAGCACTAAAGTAGTTACTGGAAAAAAGGACTACGAGTTTAAAAAAGAGCAGGCCCACACACACGCAACAAATGTGAGCCATATTCTACTAGCTCCAAAAGAAAAAAAAGAAGCAGTTTTTACACTAAATTACCAAAATAATAGCATGCTCTGCATGTCTATTATGTGTTCCAAGCTACTGGAATAAGAATGCTGTTGGCAAATGAGCTACATCAGACATACACACAGTGTTATTGGATTTGCTTGGAATATTCTGCTCCAGGTTAGGCTAAAGATTCAGAGACTCGCTTTCAGAAGTGCTGTCTTGGAGGGCCGGTTTAGCTGCCTTATAATAAAGACTCACCCCACTTAAAAAGCCCTCTGAGGCTTCTCATTAATAAATGCCAATGAACAGAATATGATACCCAGGTTGTATAAATCAATGGCAATCTAGAAACCAGGAAAAGAAAATAGAGTGAATAACAATAAAGAGTGGAGCATTTAGAGGACCCTTGAGCAGCTGAACTCACAATCATTCTCCAGACATGAAAGAGGCTTCAACTGTTTATGAAATTAAGTGGAGCTTCTGGAACTGCACACTGAACTGTGTTGAACAGGAAGAAATCTCTTTGCTTATTAGGCCTCAAGGAGATAATCTGTAGTGCTATGGAAACAGCTACAGCCTTTTCTATGCAGCAGGGAGATTATTTCTGTTCAGGTGGATGAGCTGCTTTCAGATCTTTCTTTCACAATCTCTCTGATTTAATACACTTTAGGGATGGAACAGTAGTGTTCTGCTTCAATCACAGACAGAAGATCTTGAAAAGACAGGCTCTCTCATACTTGTGGTAGGACATCAGAGAAGGAGAGGCTTCTGCCTCCATAGGCTAAAATTCAGAATATTTTTGAGAGGATGGGAAAAAGGACTGAAAAGCATATAAGAGGGAGCATTAATAGCACTCACCTATCCCATAATCTGGTGTGCGTGTATGCATATACATATATATATATATACAAATGCACTAATATATATAAACACACACACATAGCTACATACATCTTCTTAGAGGTATGCATAGGTAATAATACAGACATACACAAGTGCAGACTAAACTTTATACACAGGGAGAATGCATTCCAGAGCCTGACACTAGGAAAGGTTTTCTTCAGCTATTTACACGCCTAGTCTCAGGCAGGATGTGGTCTGTCATTGCAGAGGCCACAGCACAAGGTGAGATTTTGCAAAATGTAATACAAGCTATTAATGCTGGTTGGTTTGCAAAATTCATTCCTCGTTCTGAGAATGGAGGATGTCAGGATTGAGAGGGGATTTTCTGCAAGAACTAGATTGGTCGTTTTTGCTACACTGAGATAAAAGATACTGGATTGGACACAAAAAGACAAATAGGCAAGAAAAATTAAGATTAACCACAGTGACTACATTGTATTGCTTGCAACACATATAAAAAAAAAAGATGTGAAACATTGAAACAGTTGAGATAATTCAGCAGTTTCAGCATGACAGCCTTAAGTAGTGGAGGCTTGTTCATCTGACAACTGCATGTTTCAAATCATGAACTGCACGACTGAGCAACGATGTTTTATGTGACTGCAACATCAAAATCAATCTTCTGCAGAAAAATCTGTTTGCCAGACACATCACAGCACAGGTGTCACAGCAAATAACAAGTCATGGCATGACAGCTAGCGGTGCAGCTGCTTTAGGCTTAATACTTTTTTGAGTCCAGGACAGCTACAGAGAATGCCACCTGTGTATAAGAGTAAAGAAATCTAATTAGCATCTTTAATTGAGCTTTAGCAGCATGATCTAACATTGAAATGAACCCTGCTCAGAGTGGTTGGACCAGAAACCTCAGGAAATTCCTTCTAACCTAAATTGTTCTGTGATCTGTAGCATACAAGAAGACTGAATCTCATCTGCCATCTCTGGCAGAAGCAGAAGACACCTTCAGCTTCATCCATGGGTTCTTACTCTTCCAGTTTTGACACAGGACAGGTTTGGGGAGAGTCACTTCCAGCAGAGTTCCTTACTGCAGGAAGGTTTTTAGAAATGGAGAGACTAAAATCCACGGTGTGCCTTCAAATGAAAGTACACCTCGGTGGAGACAGGGAAATGCTACTACATCACAGGCCAACAATATGGTGTTTTTCCTGTGAGGAAAGTGAGCAAAGAGGAGCACATTCTTTAAAATAAAGGTTACACTTGCCTGCACGCAAATACTGATCACCCACAAGCTGTTATCTCCCATATCTAATAATCTTCTTTACCTGTTGGAAATTCACTGTAAATACAAGTTCCAATGCAAGCTTCTCATCAACAAAGAAATCTATTCCATGGGGTTTTACCTAATTAAAGATATTGTTAAAGCCTCCACAAATATTTTTTATACCCACATGGACTCCTTATTGAATCTGGCTCTTTTCACTTCCTGCTTTAGCACAACTCACTTGGTAAGTTGTTGCCTCACCGCATCCCTAAAGTGCTTGCCTTTAAGTGGTTGGTGAAATGATTAATATTTATTTAGTAAGGTTCTTTGAAAATGATACATGACATAAATAACAGCTATAACTATTTATTATGCTTCCACAAAAATAATACAGCTTTTGTAAGATTAAAAGCCAATTCCCTCATTAATTTTCTTAAAATTTGTTAAACCAAACTAATGTAACCTTCCATTTGCAGCTTAGCTCTCTATTCTCTTCACAGTTTTTAATAGTCAGTCTTTTCCATCTGATTACTTCTAATCACACCGTCATACTGCTTTTACAGCCTTGGGTTTTATTACAAAGCTTCTGTTACTCCAGATAGGCACAAAACAGTAGCAGGTAGGGAGCAATACACATTTTCCAAAGATCAGCACCATTATTTAATGTTTTTTGTAAATATTTACTTTAGACGCAGGCTAAATGTTACTTAAGATTTGTTCTAAACTGCTATGTTTAAAAGTAAAAATCATGAGGACATATGGAACTCATCTGAAGGAGAAAAAAAAAGTTACACTTTCAAAAAAGAATTAATTTCTTTACTGTTACCAAAGAGCTGCCTTCATAAACTTGTGGCATGCTTTTGTATCTTAGGTGGAACATCATGACACATATCATGTGGTTTTGTGGTCTCTTCTTCCTACAGCCTGAAGCTCTGGCTGCAGCTTCCCCAACCTGACTGTCCCACCAAATCCGTACACACCCTCATCGTGCTCCCACTGGGATTTCTGTTCCTGTTCTGCTCTTTTTTTTCCCCCCCCTTCTTCTTAGTCATCTTACCCACAAGCGGCATAAATCAAGGCGAGGCCATGTTTTCACAGCTAGACAGTTCTTGCAACATCAGGGCTGAGTTCAGGGAACCGGCTGGAAAACTTGCTATCCACACACACACACACTCACACACACACACACACACACACCTGCCTTTTGGCTCATGGAAGCGGAGCACAGTGCCAAAGATGTTTGTTTATTCTTGCCCTGGGTGCTTTGATATGTATGCTATCGATGAGGGCAATCGCCTCCCTCACAGCACAGCACCCGGCACTGAGCGGGGCCTCACATCCTCACAGACCTCCCAGGCGTCTTCTCCAGGGCGTGAGGCTCTGGGTCACGTCACTCCTGATGTCCCTTCCAGCCTCCCGACGAGACCCCTCTGTTCTTTCATGGCCTTGGAAGAGATCTGGGAAGGAGCTAGAGAAAGGGTAGACCAAGTCAAAGCCACTAAGCCAGGCAAGTGCAGCCATGTCACTTTGGAAGTGGCACTTGCTGAATGCAAGGGGAGTTTGATCCAGGTGGAGCAAATGCAACTCCGCATTGCAGTGCCATGACAGCATCAAGCCTGTAGTTTTGAAATGGTTTGTGGCAGCTTAGGCAAAAACAACAGGAACCTGTGTTGTGACTCAGCCCTTGTTGTGCGACATCTGCTGGGACATGGACCGCACAACTTTCCTGCTCTGGACCTTCATTTCAGGGCTGGGCACAGCCAGCTGCAGCGACCAGGCAGCACCCTGTACATTTGGGGTAGGTGGCTGGGAGTGTGGGCTGAGGCACACTTGGGAGAAAGGTGAGGCTGCTGCAGAGACAAAGATGCTGTGAGCACATGAAGCCAGGCCCTGCCCTCCCCATCCTGGTGGGGTTGTGCCATCACACCAGCAATGCCAGGGAAGTGAGCTGGTGGGGAGGGCACGTGAATGCTCACTGCCTACAAAGCAACACACGCACAGCTGCTGCCACTCTGTATCCCAACAACACGGCGCCACAGGTGACACCAGGCCACCAGCACCCAGCGTGGCCATGACTCGATTGTGTCACTGGACCATCTTGTGCTGCAGCGATGAGACACCCTGTGTGCTAAGGAACCTTCTGCCTCTCTGTCCTTCTCTATTTTTCTCTTATCTGAACCATATCTCTCAGGGTGGAACCAGAAAACGGAATATTTATTTGCAATATTAAAGAACTAGAAACACAATGAGGAAAAAACAGTCCTTTACTCTGCCTGATTTTTACCTGTCTGGGAGATCTGGGAGGAGAAAGGAGAAGATGAGTGGCATGACTTAGAAAGGAGCTGCTCAATTCGAACTGTGGCAAGAAGGACACTCTCCTGTCAGGAGCAGCGAGCAGGGGATGCACACACAGTGGTTCTGAAGGGCCTTTCAGCAGCCTGTGTGGCTGCTTTGGTCCATCAGCCACCATAGCAACTGGTGTCCCTCACAGTCTCCATGGCGCTCTCAGGAAGCCACGTTTACATCCAGGTGGGCCTTGGCAAAACTCTGCTGGCTTCGTGCATCATAATAGTAATGACTGCATTTCATCACGGATGAAATTTTGGTAGTTTTGATCATTGTCAATACAGTGAGGAATTTCCCAGTTTTGGACAGGGTTTGCAGCTGGGAAAGCCAGGACACAGATCAGCTCTGCTGCACACAGCAGGAGGAGGGCGATATCTGGGGCTGGGCAGCGTCCTGCAGGGAGAATGGGCTATGTCTGGCACCCTGACTCCCATCCCTGCCCAGAATGGATCTGGAGAGCCAGGAGTTCTCGCATGTGACAGTGACAGGCACTGTCAGCCTGTCCTCTGCTCTGACACCCTTTAAACACACGGTAAGTGGTATGAGTTGGAACTGCTGAATTCAAACCCTGCCTTCTGCAACGACCTCCGCAGAGGGCTCCAGACCCCCAGGGATCCTGGAGCGCTCCTGTCACCAAGAATCACCTCAGGTGTTGTTGCTGAGGCTTTTCAATCCAAGTGGAAGGTAGATCGCTTATGGTGCACGTTTGAAAACTATACTAGTTTCCTTTCTTCCATCCTCCTGCGAAGCTCAGGAGGTGGAGGTCCCGCTGAGGTACAGGGCCACGTCCTTGTCCCGCCCTCCCCGCCGGGCTCGGAGCGGCCGCCGAAGGCCGGACATGTCCTGACCGCGCGGGTCAGCGCAGCCGGCGAGGGCTGCGCGGGGGCGCCGCAGGGAACCCCCTGGGGAGCCGGCTGCCCTCGGTTCCTGCCCGTGACAGAGTCCGGACCGACTCCGTCCATACACTGAGTTTGGCGATGTCGGAACTTCTCGGTTCCGCGCTGTCGGTGTTCAACGCGCGGGACGCGCCGCGCAGGTGCCGCGGGACGGGCGGGCGGCGGGCAAGCGCCGCCGCCCCTCAGCCGCAGCCGCCTGGGGCGCCATCGCCCCC
>VXBQ01028278.1:420769-504538 GCA_013400175.1 Phainopepla nitens | reverse complement strand
CGGGGCTTGTGTGCGGAGAGGGGGAAGCGGGACCCCCGCTCCTCCTGCCCCGCGGGCAGCCCGGAGGGTGGCATCGCTGTCTGCTGCCTTTGTGCCCCTCCATCACTGACCAGCCCCTCTGTCTTCCCCGCAGCAAGGAGAGCTCAACTCCTTCCTCTGGACCATTCGCCGTGACCCCCCCGCTTATCTCTTCGGCACCATCCACGTGCCCTACACGCGAGTTTGGGACTTCATCCCTGACAACTCCAAGGCCGCCTTCCACGCCAGCTCGAGCGTCTACTTCGAGCTGGACCTCACGGACCCCTACACCATCTCGGGGCTGGCCAGCTGCCAGATGCTGCCCCACGGGGAGAACCTGCAGGACGTGCTGCCCCGGGAGCTGTACCGCCGCCTCAAACGCCACCTGGACTACATCAAGCTGATGCTGCCCCACTGGATGACCCCGGACCAGAGGGGCAAAGGGCTCTATGCCGACTACCTCTTCAACGCCATCGCCGGGAACTGGGAGCGCAAGAGGCCTGTCTGGGTGATGCTCATGGTGAACTCCCTGACGGAGACGGACATTCGCTCCCGAGGGGTGCCGGTGCTCGATCTCTACCTCGCCCAGGAGGCCGAGAGGATGAAGAAGAAGACGGGTGCGGTGGAGCGGGTGGAGGAGCAGTGTCACCCGCTGAACGGGCTCAACTTCTCCCAGGTAAGGAGGCTTCTGGGCCTCGTGTCTTATCCCGGGATATGGGGGCCGCTCTGCTTGCACTTGCACCAGTTGATGGGTGTGAACCCCAAGCGTGCCGCAGCGGGGTGGTCACTCATGGGCTTGAGCAGATTTTGTGTTGGGCTGCCTGTTCCCCCTCACACCGATCCGTGCTGCCTGCAGAACCTCGTAATGTGTGTGGCGAGCACTGCGTGTGTATCGTGTGTAATTTATTTGAGAGGCAAATGTCCGGGGTGTGAATGTGTGTATCTGCTTGCTTGCCACTTGTGAGGGAAACTTCCATGCATCCTGTCCCAGAGCTGGGTAAAGAGTGATTTTTTTGTTTGTTTGTTTGTTTTGAAGTAAAGCAGCTCTGTGGTACTTGTCAGGAAGAGGATGAAGCATGAACAATGAAAATAGAAATTTCGACATTGTTGAAATTGATTTAAGTACACGCAAACTGTCAGTTGTCTTTTTAGTGGTCACTTCGGGTCAAAACAAAGTGGCTCATGTTGCCCTTGTACTGGGGGAAATTAAGTGTGTAATATGCATGGGTTTATTTCATCTTAGAGCAGGTAAATTTCAGCAAACAGAAAAGGATGTAGGTTAAGAAACAAAAGTTACTGGTGTAACTGGACTCCGGAATTCTTTCAATGGATTTAGCTTTAAACAACCAAAAACTAAGCCATGAGATCTATTTCATTTCAGTGGATTAATCAGGAACACAGTAACAGCTATTGACTTTGCTTTGTGGAACTGTTTATGTGAAATGAGATTTACTAGAAATTGAGGAAATGAATGTGTGTGGAAGAAAACAAATAATCCAGGGGAGATTTAAGATGGTGTCAGTTACTGCTATGATATTTCATTTTTAACCTGCTTTTCGTCATTAGTTTTGGATCGGTCTATTTCCAGCCTTATCTTATTGTCCTACTTTGACCAAAAAAGTTCTTGGTGATGTGGGAATAAGGATTAAAAGATTAATCTTCCGTGTGATTAAAATGTCCTTAGAGTGCCTTCACCCCCTGCTCCCCTGAAGTCCAGTAGGAACTATTTGAAGGGGAAAAAGTCTGGCTTTCACTAGCATTTGATTCATCGGATATTTCAACTGGGAGTCTTAACTGTGCATACAGCCTTCAGAGAAGATTTGTTGCATTCACTTTTAATGTATTTTCTTGTTTATCAACAAAAATAATTAAAATAAAGCCCCACAGGACCTTTGCATTACTTAACACACATCCAGATCAAGGAATTCGTTTTACACTGTTCTATGTGAAAGATTTAAGTGCCTGTCCTCTTTGTTGAACCCCTTCTTTAAGGTGAGGCAAAAATAATTAACCATTCTAGACATTGTATAGTGTTTGGTTGTATTAGGTCAATAAAGGTAGTTAGAATCAAGCACATGGAAGCACCTGGCTAAAAATGTACCACTTGGAAGCTTTTTAAATGTGAATCATTCTACATTTTTTTCTTTTTTGAGAGAGTGAGCAACAGAGAAAGGAAAAGGGACAGAGCACAAAACTCACTGCTGTTCTTAACCATAACTGTTTCTCTGTCCAACTTTTAAATAGAAACAAAAATTTCCCATTCATTTTTCTCCAAAAATTATCTAAAAAATAACAGTAAGGTATTACTGCTATTGGCAAGCAAAGGACAGTAATTTATGCAAAACATTTGTGCTGATTAAAAGAATACATTCCATTTTAATTGTTAGAGAGAATTGACAAAGTTGCTGAAATAGATCAGTGTTTAGGAGGAATTTTCCTAGATTGAAGCCTTTCCTGGGAACAAGGCCACCAGAACAACAGGAGACAAAATTAAACAAAACAAACCAGATATTTATTTTCTTGCTTCCTCTAGATTTCCATGCATCCTGACACCTGGTTAGTTGTTTAACAATAGTAATTTGTAATGTTATCACACCGTCTGGCAGTCCTACTGCTTGGTGTATTACTGTGCTAATTTAGTGGAGTGGATTACTATTGCAAGGTTTCACCTCCCAATTCCAGGTCTTGGATCCTTCCTTAAGCAACACATAATTAAAACACACTAAAATGGAAATCAGAAATTGAGCAGCTTTTGTTTTGCAGAGTGTTTGCACAGTTTGATGAGAACATCTGTGATAAATTATAGTCCCAAATCTGCTAAGGGCATCAGTGGTTTTTTACCTGTTTTCAGCATTACTATTACAGGAACAGTGCACATTATTTCTGCATTCAGAATTCAGGTTTAGGACTGTGCCTTGCTGAATCACGTCGATGCTTTTGTTTCCCACATCCCCAAAGTCCAGTATTTTTGCCCTAAGCAAATTTAAAAAAGAAGACAAAAAAAGCTTTTTCCCCCCTACTTCTTCTCCTCAAAGGCAGCTTTGTGCTACTGCAAATATTTAATCTGACTACATACACCAAATCTGTTAATCTGATACTGTGAGGAGGAGGAAATCTAGGAGTGGTCCCGGTGTGGTACTTGGTTTTGATCTGCTCTGAAAGAAAGTGGATACACTTGCATTTTTGACCAGGAACGATCTTTGAAACGTTCTGTGCGTGGCTTTGAAATGTTGATTGTCTTAGCCGGATAAAAAGATTAAGGTGGCTCATATAATTAGCTGCTTCCTGGAGAGCCAGCTCCTGCAGGTAGGGCAGGGAACATTGTTTTCTATTGTAACCCTGAAACTTTGTAGTTTGATGCTCTGCTCCTCCTGAAACCCTTGCACAGTGTTTCCTGCTGCTTTTCCACATCACTCCCATCCTCCTGCCTCCCACTGACCGGCTGCTCTCCTGTTTGGATCCTGGGGGAAGTGTTATCCCACCTCCTGGGACCCTGGCAGCTGCTGGTCACTCAAAGTCCGGGCCCTGGGTATGGCAGAGTTGTGTCAAGGTGTCTGAATCCCAGCAGAAGGCACTGTTTGGAGCCTGGATGCAGGGGAGCTCACAGCAGGTTTGGGTCAGGTTGAAATTTCACTGCTCCTTGGTATTTGAAGTTTCAGGGTTTCCATCAAGGTGGGACAGAAAGAGCTGAGGCAAGTGAAGAAGAGGAAGCAGACAGGTCTGTCTGACAACACTGATGGTTATGTAGAGAGTGGCCAGAAAAGGGCAAAATCAAGTTGGCCTGGGCTGAGACTTGGTGAGGGGCAGGTGACATTCCAGGCCTTCTTGTGGAATCCTGGCAGAGGGACTGCAGCCACTGCTGGCTGTGAGGACACATCCATGTGTCCTCTGAGGGCCAGCTGGGAATAGGGCTAAGCTTTCTCTCTCCTTTGGGGCCCTCACGTGGGTCTATGATGAGAAGCTTTCCCCAGACTGTTGTTGGAGTAAGGAGAATTGTGATGGTGACTCCTGGAGCTGCGCAGGTCTGTTGCATCCTCCCTGACGGCCCAGGGCTGTCATGGGACCCCCATCACCCTGCAGTGACTGCAGTGTGTCCCCACTGAAGGTCTGTACAAGGGAAAGGTCTTACTCCTTTACCCAAACTATGGTTCTCTGGGGAGGTGGGTGGCATCTCTTGCTTGTGTTTGATCCTGTTTCTCAGCAGGATCCCTAGTCCCAGACAGTGTTCATAGCCCTTCCTCCACATTAGAACTAAAATCCCTTTCCCATCCCATCCCGAGCTTGCTCTCCTCAGGGACAGTCTGCATTCAGCTCATTGCAGGTGCCCTGAATCCCAGGGTTGATAGGGGAAATTCTTTGTCAGGGTCCAGCTTCATGCCAGCCTGTAGGTGGGGAAGCTGTCAGGCTGGTGGGGAGCTGCCAGCACTCCCTTTTCTCCCCTTTGGCTGTTTGGGAAGCCCTGACTCTGGTCTCCTCTGTCTGGTATCATTTCCAACTGCAGGGGGAGATGTTAAATATCAAACCAGTGTTGATTGGATCAGAGACAGCCTCAAAGAAAGAAACCTCAGACTGTGCCAGATTAAACTTCACACTTCACCATTCTCCCCCTTTCATTTCTTTGCCGCCTCGTTCTCTGCACAAATAAACCTCATCTGCCCGCTTTCTACCAATGAGACAGCATTCATGGGGCAGGAATGACTTTGTTAACAAAATCAGTCTTCATTTCCCAGGTCCTGCTGTTCCATCAAACCCTGGGACATGGCAGCTTTGATTACTCTGGTGATAGGATTAGAGGGGGGAACAAGTGCTGGTTAATAAAAGGCCGATGGGTGGTCCATCATGTTTGGTCACTGACAGCTCTGCAGCCTCGAAGCTGGACCTTCAGTGGCAAAACAGTAATATACACAGTAATATATAGGCAGGGCCGCATCCTGGACTCTCTATTCAATCTGCCCTGTCCCCTTGAAAAACGAAACATTTCTGTGATCACAGAGCTGGGATTCCCCAAGCTGACAGGACCAGTGTAACTGACTTCAAGAGAAATTTACTTGTTTGTCCTAATAAAGGATCTGGGCTCAAAGTTTTCTGAACTGAATTAAAGGGCTCAGTTTCAGAGGTAGCTGACTTTTGATATTCTGTATAGTTTATATGAGGGAGTATTGCTGATTTTGTTTTTAATTTTTGAAATAAAAGTGGTTTATGCCTAGCAGAAATGGCACCTTCTTGCTTTTATAGAATTTCAGACTTCATGGAGAGAGCAGGAGTCATCAAAAACAGCATTATCTGTTTTGATTGCTGAATGTTCTTGAAAGAAATGTTGTTAAAGGGTTTGATTTCACATAGCTATACATAGTGCACATAGTTTTCAGCTTGCTGGCTTTTGTTGAACTATCGCTCCCTTCACCCCCTTATGCCCCAGGATAAAAAAATTCCCCCAGCAAAATTAACCTCGGGGTAGAAATTCATGCAGCAAAAATAAAAAATCCTCCCATTTAATTCCCTTTAATTATTAGTGGGAGCTGCTTTATGTCTTCACCAGGGGAACGGTTGAGGATGAAACTATGCAAGTATTAAAACTACAGTAGTGGCAGCACCACCTGAAAGGATCAGCAGCTGACATTTTATAGCTGTACCCACCTGTAGGTGTTGCTCTGTACAGGCAGTGACTGTGTGCTCCTGCCCCACGGCCCCTTGGAAGGCTCACCCAGGCATTTGATGCCTATTGAGAAAACAGTCACTAATGATGGCTTGAGGGGCAGCTGGCAATTAATCTGTTTTATTTATTGTGTATGTAACTTCCAGAAGTGTTTGTGCAACAGGTCAGGTATAAGCCCTTCCTTTCCCTCTGATCCTTCACACCTCCCTTGGTAACATCCAAGCCCAAGGCAGGTGTACCTGCCTCCCACAAGGAGGTCTGGAACATTCTGCTGCTTGATTTGTTTGCAAAATTATGAGTGCTGCCTGTGATTGGTATTAGGTAGGAATTACATCTTTGTAAGATGGGCCTTGAAAGGGAAAAATCCCCAGAAAACAGTCTGACAAACTCTCAAGGGAGTCCCTAATGTACCCGAGGCAGCTTAACTTCACCAGGATATACAAGTCAAATAGCAGAACTGTGCCATTTTTCCTGTATGTGTTTGCACCTCAGAGCTGCTAACCCTGTACGTACAAACACCTCTGTTTAGTAAATGGTATTTTCACAGTGCTGATTTTCAATCTGTTTGTTATTTGCTGTCACCTTGTGATGCTGCTGCAGCAGCAGTCAGGATCCTCGTCCAGGCCCAGAGTGCTTTGCTTATAAACAGAATGAACCATTGACCTTAAAAACCTCAGCTTCAAGTGTAGTGCAACATACAGTCCTCAGAAAGTCTTGAACAGCCTCCCCTCAGCTCCCTAGTGAGTAGCAATCCACGTTACAAAGCCAGCCCACATCATTCGGGCAAGTCAGAGGTTCCTGGATTGCAAAGGCCAGACGTGATCTTAAGCAAGGGCACTCACTCACCTTGCACTCCTGCAGAGAGGAGATCAGTGGCAGGGCTCCTGGCAAAGCATATTTAGGGACTTCAGAGGGACATACTATAAAATAAAAGGTTGCCCTTGTGCTAAGCTTTACACTGCAAACCCTTATTAATCTTTTCATGGGTGTTAGGAGTTGATGAGACAGGTAAAAGGCAGAAGAAATCACAGTGTCACTACTTGAGCCATGTGAACTTGTGGTGATTTCTTTCATCTTTTGGGCTTATTAGCGAGGTTCCCTGCCTGCTTGGATGAATGACTGTAAGCTGACATCCTCAGAACACAGTGTTTAGGTTGTAGCATAAAAAACGGGGATTTTGAGCAATGACTGGTATTTTAGAAACTTCATTGTTTTTAACTTTCAAGAGTCAGTGTTAGAAGAGCCCCATTTTGCAGGTAAACATATCTGCCTTGTGTTCTCACACTTTCCCAAATCCCTCTTCCAAGCAGACAACCAGTACAGATGCTCGATGCCACTACACTTAAGATCTGCAGAAAGCACTGTGGGTTGATGACAAAATTTCAGTATCTTTGTGAAGCTCTCAAATTATTTCTAGGTTGCAATTACTAAGACTTTTTTTTCTGACATTGCAACAATTTTTTTACCTTAATACTCCTTCTGTAACCCCAAAAGCATTATAGTTTGTAGCTTGCTTGAAACACCAGAAATTAAACTGGTGCCTGCAGAGCTTAAAACTTCAGATCTCAGTGTTTGAACTTAATACCTCAGTTCTTGGGCTGGATTTTGAGCAAGACTATACCCTCTGCAGAGTGGGAACAGACATGCAACTAAACTGTAAGACTGGTTGTATCCATCACAACAGCTGGTAGTTATGGTGTCTCAACATCTCCATGCATTCACTTTTTCTGGTGCTCAAGAGAACAGTACAGCTACCTTGTATTATTGTTACTGTTTATTGGCTCTAATTGTCATCTAAAGGCACAGAGAATGAAAAGTGACCTGGTTAATACCTGTAAGAAGGTCAAGCAGGAATTCACACTCATGTCTGCTGCTTTTATCACTAGTTTTTCCAACAGCAGTCCTTCACATTTGGATTTCCAATATTTTAGAGCTTCTAGTGCAAGTCATTTCAGGACTTCTAGCACAACATAAATGAAAGTTGGTAAAAACTGTAAATTAAAACCATGTGCTCAGCATTTTGAAATGGATGTTGTATGACTTGAGGAGGCTCATTAGCAAAAGTATTTTTAGTTTGAATGAGATCAAAGACTCAAGATTTTCCACTCTGAGGGTCATTTAGCATAGTCCTGGACACCCCATTTCTCATCATACATAGACCCCCATAGGCCAGTTTTGCCTGAAGAAATCATCATCCCTGAAATATTGTAATTAGATTTATTGTCAGTGGACCACTGCTGATCATCTCTGTCCAGGCACTCTAACAATGCTGAGGGGTTGAAGAGTCTTGCAGATGTCAAAAGTGAATTTTATTCCTGACTTCCTCAAAATCAGGATTGCGGCCCATGCCAGTGGGTAGCAGTGTTAGATGTGACAGACCAAATCCTGTATGTTGTACCCATTCCAGAGAGTCCCTTGAAGCCAGGGAAAACACTGAACCATTCCCAGAAACTCCTAGTAGCACACAGAGAAAGGATTGTAAAAAAAGAAAAACAAATCTGATTTCTTCTTTTCCTAGGCTCATTTAGTGTGGAAGTTATGAAGCCTTCCACGTGAATTCCAGTCCAGAGGTTGTTCATGCTTGGGTATCCCTACAAAATAGGAGTTAGCTAAGATGGGGCAAAAAGCTAGGAATTCAGTCACAGGCAGCATGTTTGCTGTATCACCATAATTAACGAAATAGCAACAAATGTTTTATGTTTCCCCCAGATTTAATTAAATTTGCTGCTTCTACCCTAACTCTTCCATTGGGGCGCTTGTTGGGGACACAGATATCTCCAGTACATAAAACAGAGAAGAAGCTGCATTCATAGAGCGAAGCAATATTCATCAGACTCCCTTAGAGAGCCAAAGAATGAGAAAAAGGAAACAAATCTTACAGTTATTTTCTAACCTCTTTCCATTTTAATAAAAGTCAAATTACGAGGAACACAGGGAAAATATTTCTTTCAAGTAGGCGGTTCTGTGTCTTGAAAGTATCCCCTCAATATTTTATAGAGACTGTACTAAATCCAAGATCTCCATTAGACTCCCTCACTTTTGTTAACAGTCACAATGAAGACTGATTATTCTCTGTACGCTTTCTGCCACCACACAAATTTAGCTCTCCTTTGATTTCTTGCAGCCTTTTCCTATTACAGGTGACAGCATAATAGTGATGGGGAATATTTATTTAAATGTGAGACCAAATGCTCACAGTGCAGGAGTTTGCAGAGTCAGCAGAGAGGGAGAGGGCAAAAGGGTGATTTGAGAAACATGCCCAAATTCTTGAAAGTCTTTTTATTCCTGGCATGTGATTGATTTACAGTTTTAGAAATGATCACTGAGATGAATGTTATGCCAGAAGGAAGTGTGATGGGATGTCTCAATGTGTCTTGCTGGTTCTAAAACACTGGTAAAATTATCACAGCATATTAATTGTGAAAATGCTAAGCCTTATACCATGAGAGGAACTGGTCCTGACATACTAGGAGTCAAATGGGACGCTAACTTGTAGTTTGCTTTCAAGCTAAACTTGGTTTAGCTTCAAATACTTTAATTTTGGGATATCACAGAGGCAGGAGAGGTTCAAGTATGCACAAAGGGTCTAAAAATGTTGTTTTCATAAGACTTAATGATACAAGAAGACCTTCTTTTTCATAATAAATTTCCTGATTAATACAGGAAAAAGCTAGAAAGAACATTCTCACAAAAGCTCATTATCTTCCTGCTGGAGAAGATAACTCACTAAAACCTAGAACTGAACAAAGTCAAGTTCCTAATACAAAGTTATGGCCAAATCAATTCTTACATGGCTTAGCCTTCAAACAACTGGGATGCAGTTCAGCTCCTTCAGCATTTCTCCTTTCCAGTACCAGAATACCAACAAGAAAATATCTATCAGTCCAGGACACCAGGTTATACCCTCCTGAAATAATCCAAGTGTTCTGGTGGTAAGATGAAGGTCAGAGGCTCAAGGCAACGGGCCTTGGCAGACATGAAACGCTGTGCAGCTTTATGCATCAGCTTGTCCCTGTCTGCAGACTAGCACTGGCCAGCTTTTATTCAGCTAATTGTTTGAGGCCAGAGAGGATTTTCTTTATTGACTTGGGTGGCTTAGCTGTGAAATGAGACATACTGTATAGAGTATATAACTCAAGCTCACTTTCAAAGGCATTTTTGTTGAAGCTGGGTATCCAGAGAGATCTGAGCCTGTAATATGTATTCATCTGAAACACACTCTACAAACTTTGTAATTTAAGGTCAGGATTTGCACTAATTCATATTCCAGTAATGAAGTAGTGCTTGCTTTAAAAAAATACTCAGTTTATATCTAAATGTATAAAGATGGGCTTTTATCCTGAAAATGAAACTGAAACTGACTGCTCTGAGCACTTGCTGTGTGATAACTGTGGCTGGATAAGCGTGGAATGGATGTAACCCTGTAGGGACTTCAGCAAGCATCACTGATGCACTTGGACATTCTCAAAGCTGGAAGTATTAGTTGTTGGGAATCACTTGTAGTAGTACTCTTTTGTATTTTAGGAAGTACAAAGACCTAAAATCTCCCAAAAGGTGTCATATTTTGGCATATTTTGGATGGATTTTGTCATTACTAACAAAGAGATCCCAGTGGAAGATACTCCTAAGAACGCAAAACACAATCAGTAAACCCACACAAGATCCCTTATCACACTAGTTGTTGCAGATTCATTTGAATTACACTGGAAAGATTTATCTCTTATTAATGGAGCGCTCTTCATTTTTTAAAATTGAGTTGTTGTGCAACACATCAAATAATAATGTCATAACACATCATAAATCAGTTTGTTCACTGAAGGATTCCACATGAGTTAATCTAACATCCTGGACACAGTTCATGAGTAGTTAATTTTAGCAGTTCTCTTTGATACATATCAGTTAAGGCAAAGCAACTCCAGCCATTATGGAGTAGAGTCAAAACTGGTTAACGGCAAAGCAAGTACAGACAAAGATTGTTCACAGATAAGGCCTTTGGCAGATCATTCAAGGGATCTTTGCTTTTATATATAGAACAATTGTAGCTCTAATACCAGCAATGCAGACACTCTGGGACAAAGAGGAAATACACACACACACATACACACCAAACCACAGAAGAAAACTACACACACCACTTGGTACTTGAGTCTAACAAGAAAATCAAGCTAAAGTTCACCAGGCCTGACGTAGCTACCAAAGAGCTCCATGGCAGGCAATGAGATGGGAATAACCACTCCCAAAAAAGCATTCAGGAATTATTCCCATTGTCAGTGTGGGAGAAACTGAGAATGTTTGATTTGAAACACAAAGTCATCCGGCGGCCTGCCAAATGCCATTTATCTCAAGGTCATGCAACGTAAATAACCCAAGGGTTAGCTCCAAAGCAGGAGGTAGCTGAACAAGAGTAAGCGAAGGGATTCCTTTCTCTTTCCTGTGGATGTTTGGCATGCTACTGACAATGTTTTGAGGCCTGTCACTCCTGACGACTCTGGTGTATTAAGAGCAATATAACACAGCAAAAGCAGAGAATAACAGCTGAATGTAGCATTATGGAAGGGACCACGGTTTGAGACTGAGCCACTAAGCTGTCACACATTTTCTGCAAGAATTAATCAGGGACCCTAATTAGAAAGGAAAACTTCAGCAGAAAAAAAATTCTGGATGCTTAAGTCTGAAAAGATTAATCCCTGTTACACAGTAGGGACAACCAGTGTTTATTTACTGGTCAGCTGAATGGTTACATGAATTTTTCTGTTCTTTGAACACACAAAGTATCACAACCTACTTACACTTTTTAAGAGAACAACAAGTTTAGCAACTGTCACATCAATAATCCATCATTATCAATGAGGGAAGGAAGTGTTGTGTTTTTCCTAGAGTGCTTAGACCTGAGGATATAGCTTGGAATGTAACTATGGGAGAATCCCAAAAGACTTGGTACCTGTTCCTCTGTTCTCTGGAGCAAAGCTCAGGGTAGTTCCTGTTAAAATAAATCAAACAAGTTAGCAATTCTGGTACTGAGAACCCAAAACTGTATCTCTTGAAACCAGGCCAGGTGTCTTTCTTGTTGGTTTATGCAGAAAGGAGTTTCATGTAGTAGGAGTTTCATAATTTATTAAGAGAATGTGGGAAAAAAGAAATGTTAGTTAATATTCTTCTAATTTATTTGTGATTTTGATAGGCTTTAAAACCTGAGTTTTTAAAAGACTGAGTTACTTGTGATTTCATTTTGAATTTCTGATGCCATGAAAAAAAGTGAATTAAACTCACTAAGTCAGAAGGAGAGTTTCAAACTAAAAGTGTTTCAATTCAGCCAGCACCACTTGAGGTCACTCTGCAGAGTCCTGTACATCTGTATGGCCTGAGCACCATTCCTTCCAAACAGAAGGGAAGCAGGCTGGGCATGTGGATGAGGAACTCTGAGTCTTTGTATGCACAACACAGACAATTTTATACCTGTAGGCTTTATATAATGTGTTGGAAACTGAGGTATGACTTCAGAGGCTCAAATACCCCAATTACATTACTACATCTGAGGCTAAGACTATGATTCTTCCATCTATAAATTTCTCTTACACCTTTCAATTTATTTAGTACTCTCAGAAGAAGAAATATTTGTATGTGGAGGGGCTTGAGTGATGAGATAGTGATGTTAAGGGGACATCTGGAGAAGTCCAGGCTGACTGTGAACTCCAGAACCTACAGCTCTTTGGGCAAGGGACTATGGGACACATCTTCATCCCTTGGTGAATACAGTGGCTCCACCAGCCCCCAATGGAACTGACTTCCTCCAATGCAAAAATGAAAAATGGTGGAGAGGATAGACTTGCATCATTAGCAATGAACCAAGGGCTTCTGTGTTGCAACAACCTTTGCTGAGGGATTGTTGTGTTGAAAATCCAGTGATTTTGGCACAAGCTGGAGAACTCAGCAGTTCCACTTTGCATGTCCTGCCATCATTCCACAGGCAGACCCTCTCGCTAGACATTGCAGTAGGGCAGCCAGTTGGCTTCTCCCAACCTCCTTAGGTTTCCAGATGTCATAACAAAATGAGAGAGAGAGACTTAGCCATCTTCCATGTGTTTACGCTGGAGCTGCTAGGCAGAGACCAAGCCACAACACTGCACAGCTTTTCAAAAAGAACTTAATAGGCCTCTCTGTAAACAGATCTAAATATTTGCTCCAGTGACATTTATCGCATCACACGTCTGGCGCGAGTGTTTCGTCCTTGTTTTGCTTGCGTGTTTGGATTCTCTTATAAACATTAATGAAGTGCTTGAATACAAATGAATAATCCTCCCCCTTTCTTCCCACCCTGGAGGGGAGGGGAATGGGAGGGCATGAAGTAATAATAGTTCAACCTTCAACCCGTAATTGCTCAGTACATTTTGATGACAGTTTTCTTTCTCACGTGCTTTAAAAGACTTTATTCGGCATGTACATCTATGCAGAAGGCATTGCACCTTTCTTCAAAGGCAGCTGCAGCTGGAGTTGGAGTGAGGGGCACTTAGCAGGCAGCACTGTGTCATTTGATGTTTAAACAGTTGTAGCAAGTTGACTTGCTGCTGGGTTCCCAGCAGGCTGCCAGAATTCTGCCCCATCTACAAGGCTTTTAACAGAGGATATATTTAATATATACTTTCCTAGGCGTCTGCTGTTGAGCTGGACAGAGTAATGGGCTGAAGCACCTCAAATCTAACTCCATTTGACAGTTCATCTACCTTTCGCTGGAGAACTGGGGCCGTTCAATAGATATTTTCAAATTACCTTCAGCTTCAATGACTGGAGACAGTGTCATTCCAAAGAGTCCCTTCTGATTTTCAGTGCCTTTATCGAGGCTTAGAAAGTGGTTGTCTTGGTCTTGCTTTTGATTTTGTCACTAAAGAAGAAGGAGAGTGTGGGGTAAGGAAAGACTGACCAAATCTTGTTTCCATAGGTGGTTTCTGTGGACACAACCTTTGGAAGATTAGTCTGTTGTCTAGGGTATGAGAGCATAAAACAAATGTATTAGAGGCCTGTTTCCTGATCCTGAGAGGGGTGAAGTTGTGAAACAGATCAAGGCATCATCCCTGAACCTGTTCCAGACTAAGAAAACATTGAGTATCTTGTTCCTGTGTGGGAGCAGTTGTATTACTGCTCCATTCCCCTTGTGCAGTTCAAAATGTCACAATGTCTTCCATGCACAATAAATTACCGTCATCTCCTGCCAGGTGGGACAGTGCTTTGCTCAAGACTAAGCATCTTTAGTTTCTGCAGCTGGGCTTGTAGGAGCAGTGGTTTGGCTTGCTTGGAAGCCAGTAATAAAAGAAATTTTCTTTTAGTCATGAGAGGCTCTTCAGAAATTTCCTGAACTCATGCAACTAAGCTCTCAGCTCTTTGTTAAGAGCAAAACTGCTGCATTTAAGCTGTGGGACATAAAAGAAGCAACCAATACCCAGAAAGTAATCAAAAGTTCATTCTTCAAACGGTCTTTAAGAAAAAAATTATCCTGTACAAGACATCTGTGGGTTTGTTGTGTGCAATAGTACTAAGCGCAGAGGATTTATGTCCCAATAGTCAGGCTTTGGGAGGTCAAGACTAATACCCAAGAGAAAAAAATTCATGGGTTTCCTTCATCTTCTTCATGAGTGATTAGGTATAAAAAGGGTTAAAAATTAATACTGTCTTTAGTTCAGTTTGTATATGAAACCATTTAGTCTGCACATACTTGAGTACTATTAGAAAGTGCCTGTCAACTCCATTAATTATCAAATTGCTTATTCAGTCTATGCATTCCTTGCATAAATCCATATCAACTCTGCCTCTTAACAGTGTTTGTTTATATGAGCCGGAACTCTCAATCCTGAGCAGTCTGAAACGCCTCTCGAAAGAATTTCTTCATCTGCACCTACTGGGACCCAGGCTAGCTGCTATTCAGAGGATGCTCTGTGAGCTGCTTTTTTGGTGAGGAGTTGGGAGTCACAAAATTGTCTGGAAAGGTGTTCTTTTGTCACTTCTGTTCATATTGATAGTTCGGATAGAAGAGACTAAAATCGGTAGAGTTTCAGCAGCTTCAGTGAAGTGCACACTGGAAAAAAACCAAAAATTTACAGAAAGTGATGGAAAAAAGAATTTTCTGATATTTTTGTCATCCTCTTTCTGATGTGCCAGTCTTAAATAGAGGCTTTTTTTTTTTAATGAACTTATAGTCCAGTGCATTTCTTTGTCCCCGTCGCTCAAGCATTCTGCCTTTTGCTCATTTGCTGGAACACAAACATGGAAGCGTATTTGGAACTAGCTGGAGCCTTAAAAAAACAAAATTAAGGCAAGCTGCCAGATCAAAATCTAATACACAACATATGTTTACAGGGTTATAGTCTCTTGCCATGCTGGCTTTAACAGCACTCCAGTGTGAAGTAGAGTTAATGCCTTCCAAGATCTTTTATCATCCAGCGTGCTTATCAAAACAGTAAAAATACTGATTTTATTTCATCAAATGTGCCTTTCCTCCTGTCTGAAGCCCTTTGAATTTTCCACCACATTTGGGATCAATGGAAGAGTATGTCCTTGGTCTTCTTTGTCCAGTTCTCCTCTTCTTCACAAGAGCTTAAGTGCCTCAGGAGTGACTGACCAGGTTCCCTGAGCAGGACCCCTGGTTTGAGAGAAGACAGTGGTGTTGACTCCCACGTGCCTTGTGCAGCTGAAGTGTAACTCACGACACTTTATGAGGAGTCTGTGAAGAGCAAAGGGTTGTCCAAGTGTAAAACAGAGCATTGAAGTGAACGAGGTGTTTTAAGCTGACTTGGGCTACGTCAGCTTTTCCAAATGTAAGAGGTGCCATTGTATTTGTTCAATTTCAGCCCTTTCTAGGAAGCCTTCTGCACTAGGCAGAGGCTGGCATTTGGTGTGGCCAGTGAGCCCCACTGAGGCTCTGTGGTTCCTTTTGGAACCAGCCTTACACACTGCTGGTGTCTCTCATCCCATGGTGCCTCCAACCATCCATGCCCAACGGGATCATTGCCACTGGAATCTGCTGCAGTGGAGAGCAGCCAGCTCAAGGCAAGGACTTGAATGGCAGTTCAGCACGTAGGAGCGGAGTGCAATGGACAACGCTGCAAGGCAGAGGGAATGGAACACAGGGACAGTTGTGCCAGACTCCTGTCACCTCCTGTGGCTGCTCTGCCCAGTGTGCAACACACACTGCAGAGCCCCTTCAGCAGCAGCTGGATGCAGCCTGGAGCATGCAGAGCCCAAGGAGAATAAACTTGAAGTGTCTGAAAATGTTGTGGGATGGGACAAAGCCTTGGTGGGTATATGAGGCTCTGGAAGAGCAGCAGCCTCTCACTATTTCTTCTGCTCATTTTCCATATGTGTGATATACCTGTCTGTGATCCATGAAGCATTCCAGGCCAGCTGGACTCCATGAGCTCTATGTGCACTATTCCAAGCTTATCAGGAGAGCTCTGTTTGGAGGAGGCAGCAGTTTTCTGGGCCCTCAGAGACAATTCTGACGTGGCCGTTTGTGTTTCAGTTCTCTGCGTGCAAGATGGGCAAGATATTAGAGGTATTTATTTTTGGAAAAATGCTTTCCAAGAAACAGTGCTCATGTAGTTTTGTTGGGTTTTTTTTTGTGTGTGTGTTTGAGGAAAGAAATGTTCCTTGAAATGTCTCAATTTCAAATTTAAAGAGAAGTTAGAAAAGCCCATGAGTCTCATCAGCAACAGAACCATCTGGTGAGTGGCCCAACTGGAAATTGTTTTGCTATTAGTGAGTAACCACACATTAAAGATAGAAAGGCTGAATTTGTAACTTTTTATTGAGATATTATTTTTTTTCACCACTGGACTGTAGATAGCAACAGAGGTGGAAATCTTGTAGCAACTTTGGATGAACTTGCCAAGGGAGAAGAAATCCTGTGCCTCCTTGGTGGGAGCTCTCTAACACAGCTCTAGGATGTCTGACAGGCAGGTTGTTTGAAATAGAGTAACTTTACCTCTGTAGAATATAGAAAATTCTTTACAAACATCAGGAGAGTAATGGCGCTTTACGGCTTACTTAATATGTAATTGCACCTGATTTGCAGCAGGTCAGGTCTCTGCCCACATCAGTAGCATCATGCATTGTTATTGCAGTTCTTGAAGTATGGTTGAATGACATAGGAGGCAGGACATGGCAGTTTCATCTCTATATTTCATCAACAAGGTCTGTCTTGGATTGTCTTAGCTTGAAATTCATTTCAGAAATAAAAATCATGTACGTGGAAGCCACATAAGCTGCAGTATAAATACTGAGTTTGCATTTCTTGCAGCTCCAGGACTTCATTCTTTGTAGCTCAGGTGATCCAGATCTCACCAGACAATCGACTTATCTTTTCACTTGAGGAGACAGACAGAAGAGGTGGTCATGGTTTGGACTTTGAGGGTTCATCTTTTTCTTTTCTCCTAAGAACTGTCTTCTTTCTATACTAAGAAGATGAGCTGTCTAGTTCAGCTTTTGAGTCAAAAGTTTAGCCTCCTGCTTGCAGTTCTTGCTTTGCTTTGCTGTTTGGTTCTAAACAATTTCTGTATCTGTTCCCATTCTGTTATGCCTATTTCTGTTTGACTGGTCAGTACAGAGTAATGTTAAAGAGATTCAGTCAGTAAAGTCCATGTTGGCTAATTCCTTGGACACAGTGACTATCAGAACAATGACCTCTCCCTGACAAAGACTCTGTTTCCTATATTTCAGCAGTATTTTAGGTCCTAACCACTTGCTCTGTGCAGAGAGCATTTGCTGTGTGCTTTGTTGCTGCCCAAATGCAGATGTAGGTTTTGGATTATGAGATTTCAAGTTCTGAGAATCAGCATGGGTTTTAATGCTCTTGATGACACAGCCAAATAGTGTTGTTATGATAAAATTCAAAATTCATCTCTGAAGCACCTCTTTCTAGCGTTGCCTCATGCATTCTCAACTAGCAACGTATTCCTTTGTCTAAGTGACTTCCACTGTTGGAACTTTTTCCTAACATATTTAAGGTTTTCCTTTACTGCTTCCAGATGTAGATCCTTGTTTTACCATCCTTCGACTCTGTAAATATATTTTCTCCGGTTCTAGTACTGCACAGTTATTTGATAGACAAGATCATGCTCTCTCTTTTAGGAGTCATTTATTAAAGAAAGTTTCTACAACTGCAGACAAAAAACAGGCTTCTGCAGAGAATGAATTTCAGGTTTTGTCTTGTTGGTTAACCAAGATTCACACCCCTTCTGGGACAGTTCCTAGAGACACCTCGTGGCTGTCAGGAGCTTTACAGAGCACATCGTGCTCATGTCAGATTAATTTATTCTAAGCCTCAACATCCAGACTTATTTGAGAAGGAGTTAAGAGTGAGGCTGCCAACCTGCTAATTAAAAGCTAGATATATTTTCAAGTTCTCCTCTGATGGAAACAATTAAGCAAATCTGTTCTAAAGTGGAATTACCCCCCAAACCCAACAGCAACATGTTGTCTGCCTCAGCATAATTAAAACTATCGAAGGAAATTTTCTATTCCAAGATGAAAGGAATTGTTGGTTAGTTGCTAGATTCCCATACTCCAGTTTATACTCCCATTCTGTAAGAAGTACAGCAGGCAGCTCAGACTACATGGGTGCAGTTTGTTGCTGGGATTCTTAGCTTCTCAGTGAAAACCACACTAGTCAGTTCAGAAAATTAACAAAGCAAACCCCATTCCTTCAAACACACGAGTCCAGAGTGAGTTAAACGATAAGCTTTGTGCAAGAGAAAGACAGACTGACTTTTTTAGGTTTCAGGTCATCCATTAATGTAGAAATTTAAACAAGCTGAGTCCTGGTGAGATTGCTCATCAGGCAGTAAGTCTTTCTAATGGTAAGTGAGCAAGACCTCAAATTCACTATCTCTCAGAATTGGCAAAGTGAGCAGACTGTCTTGTGTTTGATACAAGCTCTGTGAAAATGATATTTTAAAGAACAGAAACTTTTAGAGGAATAAAGTTTATATATAATCCAAGCAGTTCTGCTGGATGTAATTGCTCTAGACCCAGCTGAATAGAGGTCTTGTGATTACATTAGTCTTATGTGTTTAGATCCAATTATTCAAGATTATACTATCCATAATCTAATCACAATTTTATGTATATACGTATAAATCAAAATGATAGGTAGGGAGGTGGAAATAGTGTTACCTCTCCTTTTCTCAGTGAGAATTGAATCATGCAAAAACTGGAAACCATCTTTCCATAGCAAAGGAGAATCGTGTCCTGCATATGTTTTGCACAAGACTTTGCCTGAAATGAGAAGGTCCAAAGAATCCCTCAAATTCAGAGGTTAGTTCTTACTTAGAGCTGGAGTAAGGAGGTAAAACAGTAGCAAGAAAAATAGGAAAATATGAATTCAGAGTGTTTTGCTCTTAATGATAAATCCCCATCTTCATGAAAGCAGAAACATGAAAGCAATAAAAATTGTTTGTCTGCTTTGCCGATTTTTAAAACAGCCTGGTTGAGTAGGACAGTCTCATTACTGAAGATAACAACTCCAAGTCAGTAGCAGGACTTCATAAGGACTTTTTTTCCTTAACCAGAACCTAGAACCACCTAGAAAGGGTTAGAGTTAGGTGTGTGTGTGATCATGCTTGAGCTGAGATTGTTTCTAGGGGTACTTCCACACATTTTCCATAAATGCCCAAGCAGTCTCCCTGCATGGGGCTGCATATCCAGATATTACTTCTTTCTATTCTATGGAAAGCATACACTAGGTAGGGTAACATTCAGGTCTTCTAAGCATTAAGGCTTAAAAAAAAGCCATCATGTTTACTTCAACTTTCCCTTTCTAAATTGCTTTGACAGCCCTGTGCTTTTTTAACTCATTTGGGGGAATATCCAGTCTGCCATTGGAATTATTTGAATTGTACAGAAAGAAAGGAGGGCCTGTTTCCCTCCGAATTCCATATATTGTGTCGCTGGAGCTTTTCATGTTCCATAAACAATGCTCTCTTTTTCTAACCCTCTCCCCCTCCTGCCCATAGCCTGACTTTCTATAATTTTCTTGACATGGACAACTCAGCATTTTTCTGAAAAGCTATGACTGATTTTCTGCAGCTCTACAAACAGGAGCTTGCTGGTGATTTCAAGGGGATCAGGTAGTTTGATGCAAGCGAGGCTGGGTCAGGTCTCTGGGACTTCAAACGTGTCTCAGCAGTGCATCTAGTTGGGAGTGATTGTTTCCCCTTAAAGCATTCATGATCTCCAATTGGCAAGTCTTCTTTCATAACTAAGGAGACATTTGGAAAAAAGTTGGTATTTTAAAATATCTTCTTAATCCCTGTAGAACTCTAGCCACATACAAGCAAGTGGCTTCACTTTTCCACACGCTACTCTTTTTTTTAGTTAATAATTCAGTTATTATGTGAGTGAAATCTCAGGAGGTACTCCGAGTTGCAGGCACTCTGCCGTTTAAGTTCATTTCAAGCCTCCTATGAGTCTTTTAATACTTGAATGGTGTTTCATGGTCTGTCTTTGACGACTCATGAAGCTGGATCCCAGGAGAAAAATCACAGCCTAGATAAGCAGCCATGGTAGATATTGCAAAAGCAGTAGTGCCTTGTGTAGCACTTCAGTGGCTTGATGCCTCAGTATATTTTTGTTTCGCTCTTCACCAGGAAGATGGATAATTTCCAATCTTAACGACCACGCATGGGAAGGATGAATAAGCAGTATTTGGGAATGGAGTCTGATTGGTCACACCCTTGTCTGGCTGTGCTTGCTGGTGCATTTTGCATAGCATTTCTGGAATACTTTTCTGTTGAAGTGAAAGGGTTATTGCAGCATTTGATTTCAGCCTTATAAAGGCTTTAAAAGAAGTGCCAGGCCCCTGTAGTCTGGAAGCAGCACCATGTGCCATGTCACAGAGAGGGAAAATAACTCCCTTCCAATATTTGCACTGAGCATGAGTGTCACCATAAAGCTCCAGGTTGCTCTTAAACTGCCTTGCAGCCTGACGGCTTTGTGGTGGACCTGAGAGGTCTTGGGTTAATGTCATCTAATGCATCCTAATGGGTAGCCTAATTGTAACTGCCATTCCAGCTGTCCCTTGTGGGTTTAACTCATGTAAATGAAAACCACAGCTTTCCAATTTACTCTTCAGCTTGAAATATTATATTCTCCTTAAGCAATGTGTTTTAATTGCAGAAGCAAGATATAATGTATAAATATATATATGTAAAGAGTGGGTGAGAGCATGCAGGTTGTATATAAATAGCAGGGCTTCTTAGCTGTTTCTTTTCTTCACCAGTGACCTGTCTTCTCTCACCTGGCTGCTGACTTAACAGACAGGGAACAGGCCCCAGCTGATCCCGAGGGGTGAGGCAGCAGGTTGAAATGTGTGGTCACCTATCCCAGCTCCCATCTGCTCCAAGATGTGCAGATGGTTTGACACAGCACTCTGAAACTTGCACATGCCCACTTGATGTCAGTCTGGAGTGACTCTGTCTCTGATTTATGTTGGCAGAGAAGATCAAAACCCAGCTTAAAAATTAGGTGACAGAGACATAAAAAAAAAAAAAAAAAAAAAAAAA
Source organism: Phainopepla nitens (assembly GCA_013400175.1). Lineage (NCBI taxonomy): Eukaryota > Metazoa > Chordata > Aves > Passeriformes > Bombycillidae > Phainopepla > Phainopepla nitens. The sequence continues at coordinate 483,316 of VXBQ01028278.1, read as the reverse complement.
AAAGAAAAAAAAAAAGAAGTCAGTAGACACTCAATGGCCGGGAAAGGCTGCCAAACAAGCATTCCTGCCCTTGCTTACGATTCTCCACCACATACAACTGACTGTGTACGTCTGAGAGCAGCCAGCATAGTGATCTATTCATAAAGGGCCAAACTCAGGAGCCGACCTGCAAGGCTTGAGTACACTGACTGCACATGGGGAAGGTGGAGCGAGGGCTCTGAGGGGCTTCTTGAAGCAGGACAAAAATCTCCTTCTTTCCAGCTAGCTAGAGAGCAGGCACATCAGGGGAAAGAATGGTGGTGTGCTTAGGGCTTTACACTGGGTTTTGGGACAGCAATGACCAATGCTCTAGTTGAGCAGAGAGTGTAATTTCTGTAATCTGCAGCTGCCTGGGTCCCTGTAAGTGTCCTTGTCACTGCTTGGAGCTCCTGCAGGGATGCTCTGATTTACATACTGCCCAATGCTCACTACAGGCCTGAAGCAGAGAATAACCAACACTTCAGGGTGATGATTTTGTCTTCCCTGCACTTGACTGGTTGACCTTTGACATGTCCTGTTCCACCAAGTCCTGCTAGAGAGAGATACATTCCTGGAGCACATGAACTGCTGTTTTCTAATGATGATGCTTTTTATCTATGCCATTATGGAGAACTGCATTAAAACCCACTCTTTGCTTGATGTGGAGCTTCTGAGTTGGGCAGGACAGAGGTGAAGGAAATAGAATACTTCTCTTCAAAATGGACAGCCATAGCTATTGTTTTCAGGACAAAGATTTGTGTAATCTCTTTGTGGGTTGCATGCTCTTAGCCTCACCTCATCCATCTCACACCAGGGGCAAAGAGCCTGTTTTGTGTCTCTTCTCAAGTGCAGTTATAAACTCCCATGTACAATCCACAGCATTGGAGCTCATTCAGGCAATGTTTAATTTTTCCTGTTGTTAGTTGTGTGTAATTGTAATTGGTGAGCAGTCACAGTGGTAACACCTTTAATCTGCTTAGTGAGCCATTCCTAAAAAGGGACAGAAGGACCAACAGTGAATGACAGATATTTTTTGCACGTGCTTGAACAGTGTTTCCACTAAGCCCTTAGGTAGGCTGGGGAATATTGCTGCTCTCGGGTGTCCTCTCATTGGTACCCTCTTAACATGTGAAGCAATCTCAGATCAACATCTGAACATGAAAATGCAGTTACAGTCACTCCAAGTCTTTCTACAGAAAACCTACTTGCTTTTAGCACAATATTGTCTTTTCCACTACTTTTCTTACCATGCGTTTTATGATAACTTACCTTTGGGAAACAAAGCTCATGGTGGCACTGAGCAGGTGCTTCTCAGCATTTCAGCTGCTGGCTATCCATATCAGGGTGGCAGCTACTTTTAAGATGTTAGGTCATCACAGGAGTGTGAGTAAAAGTGTAATCCTGACTCGAGGTTTGCTTCTGATGTATTTAAGAAATAGCCTACGAGGTAGATTTGTGGCAACCCTAGATGGGTTGCTTCAAATATGCAGGTTCTGTCAGCATTCCTGATTTCCTATCCCTAAGGTAAGCCACGCTCTGCCCAGTTTCAGCTTTGGGTGATAGGAAATTCAGAAGTCAGTTGCTAACAGCCACAGCTTGTTTGCATATGTACACACCGAAACACACATGCTGAGGGAAAGCAGAAAAACAAAACTCTACAAAAGGAGTTATTTATCTGGTTCTTTGTTTTCCTCCTGCCGCGTGTGAGCACAGCTGGGATTCGTGCTCGGCTGGGGGTTTCCAAGGGGCAGGCGGCTCTCCTCCGAGCTGGAGGTCTGGAGCACGACTCCTCCACAGAGGTAGCTCAGTGTGAGGAGCAGGGCGGCTCTGACCTCACACCATGAGAAAACGAGGCTCTCAGTGAGTGATCTGGCTAGGATAAAACGGTAGAAGGAAAAAAAGAAAGCTTCTTCTGAGCGGGGGGAGTATTTCAGTGGTGTATTTTCCGCTGATCATTAGAAGATTAACTGCTGGTCATGTTCCCAGTTAGGCACTCTCAGAGCTTTTTTGATCCTGGGCAAAAGGTTTATTTGCCTAATTTATTGTTGCTCTTAGAATTTTAAACTCAAATATATATTAAAGTGTTTTGTTCTGTACAATCTAAAGGCATGTCTGGGATTGGGAGCCCAATATTTGACTTGGCTTCATGTTCTGAGATGTATTTCAAGAGCTTCTGGGCATTACTGGGATGAGTTTGGGGCTGGTGTTTTCTGAATTATTTTGGTTCTTGATGTTTCTGCACTAAGAAAGGTCACTGCCAGCTGTTAAGCAAAGAAGAAGAGCAGTGGTTGTAAGGAGCCTGTTAAGGCAAACCAGTTGTTGGAGTGTAGCCTGTAGAAAAGGACCAAGTTAGAAACCGTTTTGTTATCACAGCTGATTTCTGCAACCATTCAGAATAATACTCCAGTCTGGAAAGAACACTTCCAAAGAGGTGCAGAGTATACAAAACCTAATGAGTTACAGCTACAATCTGCTGATTATCCTGTAAGACAACTCAGAATGTATCTGCATCCAAGAATCCGAGAATCCTTCTGTAAGCTTAATAAATATATGGGGAATGCGCACAAGCTGGCCTTCAGTACAAGCTAAGATTAAAATGTCTCTAGGAAAAAAAACAGAATGAGTACAATCCATGCTAAGGGAAGAGAACATCATAAAAAGAGTTTCTCAAATCTTATGATTTATTCAAAATGAATAAATTTATTCATTTATTCAAAAATGAATCTCGGCCAAATTGAGGTTCAGTGCAGAAAGGAAGTGAGCTCTAATAAATAAGTTTGATTTTTGTGACAGACCCTTAGTGTTTTTTCAGAGATCTCAATATTGAAACGTGGAGGACCTTACTTCCTATGTCAGAACTGTCTTGGATGCAGGTATGAGTCAGCTTGGAACAAGTGCTAGTTTGGGACTTCAGCTTTTCAGCAGTGGTTCATCATTGTGTCACCTTGGTGTGCTCACTGACCCAGGGCAAGTCACTTCAGCCTCCCCAGATTTTGTTTATTGAGGGACACTGAATTGTGATGGATGGTAATTATATCCCCTCTCTGTGGGGAGATTGTGGGCAAGGAGATCACATCTTCAAATCACTTCCATCCAAGTTCCTCTGTGGTGTTGTGCCTGCCAGATTTGCTAAGCTCTTCAGGGTACCATGCCTCCTCTGTCTTTGAAACTTGTTGAAATATCCTATCCCTCAAAAAAGATACATTTGGGATGTCAATAATTGGAATATATTGTTCTTGCCCCACGGGGAGTCTGACACGACAGCTCTACCTTAAACACAGCAATCAGCCTGCAAAAGCCAACAAAATCCCACAGACCAAGTGATAACAACTGTTTCACTTTCTTAAATCTCTCAGTAATCTGAGGGATGAGTGAGCTTCATAGCTGAGAATTGCTCCCAAGTATAATTTACTGAGCGTTTTTTTTTTTAATACCCGCATTTATTACAGTTTTTTTTAAAAGAAGTCTTCTCACAAGATTTGCCAAAGAACATAAAGGTTTGTTGTGACGGATCAAATCACTTATCCTTATAAATCCACTACCCTCTATCTGCCAGTGATGACTTGGCTCAGCTCAAGAATCAGCTTGTGTAGTACAGCTGGGTGCAGGCAGGGCTGTCCTGAAGGGCTGAAAGCCTCCATCCTCCCATCCCTCATTCTGACCATGGCAGCCTGGTGTTGGCACTCCCTTCTTGTGTTGTCAAGGCTGCACAGCCTCTGGTTGGAAAAAGCTCAGAGGAAGCCTGTAGGCCCCAGAGAGGCTTTGTGCTGAAAAGCTGTCCTCTGGCCAGGTAAACAGGACAGAAAATTTGATGTAGAGTTTTTTCTTATTGTGGGTCCAGTTTCTTTGGAGGTTGGAGTGATGGGAAGGAAAAATCCAAGGTCTGAAAAGCGAAGTATGGATCACAAACATGCATAGTAACTGCCAAAAACAATAGGGTCCTGTATTCTGGGTCATCTACAGTAAAAACAGTGACTAGAACTTCATCAGTGCTCAAAGGCTTTGAGCTCCATTTCCATGTGCAGCAGTGTCACAGATGCTCCCTGCGCTTTCCAGAGATGAAGCTGTGGCAGCTAAACTGAGGTATCACACACAGGCTGAGGGACACCTCATGCTGCTGTTCCTAAGGTTTCAGAAAGCCTGAAAAGCATTTCTTCACTAGGATTAGACATTTGGGATTTTTACCTTGCATGTTACAGAGCTATATACTATTATAGAAAATTAAGATTCCTGTTGTAGTGAGGCACTGTCTAAATCCATCTGTCTTGGGAGAGTGACTGCTTTGCAAGCCAGTGGGTGAAATATTGTTCTGAGAGAAGAAATCCAGCTGCTCTCTGCCCTGAATAGGCCATGTAACCTTGGGACAGTTGTGCTTGGTTTCCCTTTTCACCATGTCAGGCTTTAACCATGTGGTACTAGACAGTTGCTTGTTGAAGGAAGGGCTCAGCTTGCCATCGTGGGCAGATGTGGGAGTAGAGGAAGAATTGAAAACCCTCATGTTTTGAATAGGAAAAAATATCCCGGTTGTGATCTACTGTTGCATGCATAGGTCAGGGAAGGATTACCCTGTGGTTAAGGAAGAGGATGGTATCAAGGGACAGGTTCTGTTCCCAGCTCAGCCACAGACTTCCTTTCGGACCCTAACACTTAATTCTTTGTGACTTTGTTTACTCACCTGTCTGATGGGAATAATACCGCCTACATCAGAGGCAAGTTGTGCTACTCTGTGTTGATGCACGTGGTGTTAGTTAGGAACATTAAAATGCTTTGTGATCCATGGATTTTAAAAAAATGCACTATAAATGATCAGGGCTGTTACTTGAGATTTTAGTTCCAGACACTGTGCCACAAATAAAAATATCTCCTTTTATTTCTTACTGCGAAGTGTTGCCAGTGGGCAAAAGGTTGCACTTCAGAAAGCAAATACAAGTTTTGGACAGCCCACCTAAAATCTTATTTCATATATAAGCTTTATATATGTTCTAGTTTCCATAGATATTTGTTATGTTATTTTTATTCTATATTTACTGGCAAAATGCTCCTCTCAGTTTGTTAGTGTTAGATACCCATTGTCCAGTACCGTTTGCTTCCATGTTTGGTATTTCAGATTTTACTTTACATCTCCCTTGGCTTCAGAGAACTAAACTATTCCTGTGCTCATTATTCAGTTGAAATTTGGAAGGAACTTCAGATCTTTTTTTTCTTTTAAGTGTTTTTGTTACAGGCTTCCATAGCTCACTGAAAGATCCTTTGAGGAAGACACCAAACAGGGAGGTGGAAGCCTCAGTTCACTATTCCTTTCTGATCTCAAGCTGTCTGACACCTGAGGTCAGCTATAGAATATGATTTTATTGAGGAGACGTTCTATTGTATAGAAGGCATAAGGTTTATATAGTATATTAAGGCATATAAAAAAACCATTAAGAATAGATTCTCTGGGATCACTAGGAAAGGCTGTAGCTTCCACAAGGGCCACAATTTTAAAGAGCCTCACAGGTCTGTAGTGGGGAGCAAGGCCCTTGTCCTCAATAGAGTGTTAAGTTGCAGCTCCGTCAGCCAAAGCTCTCCTTCAAGTCATGTCTTACTAGCAGCAAGTGCCTTCTTGTGTGACCAGACACAGAGATGCCCAATGGCAAGAGCAGCCTGGCTATCAGAGGATCACCCTCTGTGAGCCAGTGGGGGTCAGACAGGTCCAGAGCTGGGGAGGAAGAGTCGTGGTCCAGCTGAGACTGTCTGGAGCCAGCCTGAGTCCAACAGCCCTGACCAGACTGGGCTGAGGCACTGCTGGGATGCCTCACTGGTGTGCTGGAGGAGTCAGGTAGGGAATGATTACTCAGGAAGCCACAGGTGCTGGAGTCTCCCTCCCTGCTGGGATGTGGCCACAGCTCCTCAGCCTGGGGGTCACCGTCGTACTGCAAGGTGCCTTTCATTTGGGAAAGACACAAGGGGCCTGGGTGTGCTGAATGCACCAGAGAAAAGAAACAACTCTGCCAGCTCATGTAAAGAAACTCAAGACCAAGGATCAAGCCCCTTTCTCATCCCATTATTTCCCTTTCAGAAGAAAGCACGTGGAGAGCAAGGATTTGTGATTCAGTGTTAAGAGGTAGTCTTGTACTCCAAGGATAGTGAATATACAGCAGTTGTGTCACTTGGGCAGGGAAAGCTTTGAATATCCCTGTTTGTTGCATGTTAACAAGCTGTTTGTTTGCCACAAAAAAAAGAAAATACCAGTTCCATTTGGTTTGAGATCTAGGCAAATTTCAGACTTGGCAAACTTCATCCCCAGCTTTCATTCAGCTTTAAAGTCCAATAGGGAAAGAGTTTTGTATCTAGAGCGTAGGACAAGGAGGAAGCCAAAGGGACAGCTCCACAATTTCTTCTCACAGCTACTTCCTCCATGATGAAAGACTGTAATGTCTTTTTCACATCCTGGTCTAAAACCAGGTTTCATTTTGGTACTATACAAATTCTGTTCCTAGACTTAAGACCTTTCATTTTCATTCTTTTTTTATCAGATGTTTTCCTGGATGTGAAGCCAGGATTTCTGGGTTAATGTGTTGTCCCTCCTCCATTTCTTTAGCTAGCTTTGGGGTCTGTAAACAGGGTTCACAACTTTTTCCTCTTCAGCAGTTGCAGGGATCCTTTGCTTGCCCTCTGGGATGTTGCTGAAATTTCATACCTCCGTTATCTGTAGCCCACGCAGAATTAGTCAAAGCTACTTGCGTCCTGCCCTTGTCTGTAAGAGACACTTCCTCAGGAGTGGAGACAGGAAAATGGGGGAGGGCTTGGAGGTGATGAGAGGGAGCAGGGGTCCATCCCTGTGGTGCACGTCTGGATGTGGAGGAAGGAGCTGAGGGAAGGGGGAGGCACAGTTTATTGTGCTAAAGGGAAACAGAGAGGACTTTCTGCCGGTGCTTATTGACACAAGGCTCGGCGGTGACTCCGGGCTTCCCTGCCGGCTCCGAGTGACGGCCAGAACAGGCTGGGCCCTTGTTCACTGGCTTCTTGTGCAGACAGACTCCTTTGGAGGGATGCATCCTCCTTGGGCAGCTGGCAAGAGGACAGAAATGCAGGATACTCTGGCTGACAGTCTGCCTTCAGGGGACAGACACTTTGGGAAGGCTACAACTATTAAATTAGGGAAATCTTCCCCAAGGTCCCACTTTTGAATTGTCCTCAAAGCTAGCTGCTCTGGTGCTCAAAAGTAAGAGTTATTTCTGTCTGGGCTGACCTTTTGGGACACATGCAGCTTCAAGCCTGTGTCCACAGCCAGTGTGAGTGTCCAGGCTGCCTTCTCTTGGCTGATGCTGTTCCTGGTTAGGAATGACGGGAGCGGATTTACAAGCTCAGCTCAGGCACAAGGCAGAATGTGGCTAAACCACCATGTGCTGATTTGTTGTACAGGCTGAGCCTGTTCCAGGGACCCCAGCCATGGATGCAGCATGTCCTTGGTGCATGCTGTGCCCTGGAAATACAGCCAGAGAGTGCTGTTGTTCATTTAATTGTAATTTAGATGAGGATTTGTATTTTTATTCTTGGAAAACCCCCCAGAAGAACCCCGTGTGTCCTGGCAATTTATCTTCCCCACCATGAGCAATAAACATGCCATTATAGATTGAGGAAGGGGTATGGAAATCTTACTGTGGTTCATGTAGGCAAGGAAATCAAAGCACTAAAGGAGTTGGTTCTTGCATTATCATAGGGATTTCCTTCAAGTAAATGGCTCCTGCTGAATGGTTGGAAGGCCAAACTGGACTGGTTTGGCTCTAGATGCACATACATCCTGACAGAAAGAAAGGAGAAGAGGATATCTGGATGAGCAAGCATAAAATGTATCATGAGATGAGAGGAATGGGGAATTAATGAAATCAAGATAAATAGGAGAAAACATTGGAGAAAGCTCTTGCTGTGGCACTGACTGGTGTTCAGGACTGTATTAATTAGTGCTGAAAGGAACAGATGGGGATGCAGGTGAATGAGATGTACATCAGCTGGAATTTTCAGGAAAGGTTTTGCCATTAAGATTGTTACTCTCCTCACTTGGCAAGGATGTTTGGAGGTGTGAGGAGCTCTGGTTACAGGTCTTTGTGAGTGGGAAGGTTTCTACATTCAGCTCAAAGGACCATTAATCAACAAATCCAATCCCTTGTTTATCAGGTCACGGAGGAGGGCAATTTATTATTCCAGCAGAGAAACCCATAGTGGTTGGATGACTGAAGCATATTTTCCAGAGGATTGGCCAGTGTCTCTCTGAAGAGAGAAAAAGATGATCCACCTTTTCTCTTGGGAATTGAATGGTTAATTGCAACCTCCTTTTCAGATTTGCACCTCTGATACCTGTTTGGATTTTGCAGGTATTAGAAGCTGTGGGGTGGCTTCTTCAGGGAGCCTCAGGCAGATAGAGGCAGGTTGAGAGCAGCTGATGGCATGGAGAATTTCCTTGAAGGTGGAAAAATACAGGCAACTGACTTTTAAGGAGAAATGTTCCTTTACTAAAGGTAAACTCAGGTGCTGCCACCGCTGTGAACTCCAGCTGTGTGAACTGGTACCAATAAATACGCTGCTCTGCCAAGGTCTGGGCTGACGGAGGGAATGCTCAGTGTTGTTTGCTGACCTTGAGGGAACACAAGCCCATTTAGAGTAGCAGAGTGCTGTAGGTATTTGAGACCTGGGGTGACTGAGGTTTTGCTGTAACCAACTTGGAGCTCCTAAGTGTGCTGAAATGTCTCCCTGAAGCCACAGACATGTGGAGAAAACCCCATTGTACCAAAATCGCGGTTAGACAGGCCAGTCAGTGAAGGTCAGTGGAATACAAGGCAAATATTGTGCTTGGGGGAAAAAATTCATGTTTTCTGGCAGTATGAAACCAAGACCAGGGTGTTTTTTTTATGAAGAGAGTCATTTCCAAACAGGGAAAGAGTGCCAATGGTATGAGAAGCTTTTGTGATGCATAACAGGTGCTCCTCAGACCTGAGCAGAGAAGGCCACAACTGGGAGGATGTTTTTATCTGTGAACTAACAGAAGACAAACAAGTTTCTAGGTCTGTAAGATGCAGCAGGAAAACAGATTACTGCACTGGAATAAGCCAAGGGTTTCAGCCATGGGATGCGGGGTATTTATCCAGGAGTCACGCAGTGGGAACATGTGTTCAGGAGTTGTGAAATGGACACAGACCTGATCTTGAGCTGAAAAAAGCTGCAGAGCAAGTAAGTTGAGAGGGTCAACTCGGGGTGTGAGCATCAGGATAATGACTCTTCTAGTGTGCTGTGTCCTACACACCAAATTTTGGCTAGTTATGGGTGCTTTATGCTCAGCTTCAAACTGTTTCTTTTTTTTTTTTTCCCTTGCATAGGGAATATCAGTATTCCTAAGTAATTCTCCTAATAAGCACAGGAAATCAGAATAGTTGCCAAGGAGGTGGAAGATGCAGTGAAATGAAAATTTCAGGAGAGTTTTGAGTTAGAAAAGTTGTGCTCAGTGTGTTCAACCTAAGTAAAACACTTAGATTTGACAGGACAACATTATTCTTACATGGACAACAATCCCTAATGAAACATGCCAGTCTTCTGGGACTAGCAGATTTGGAACTATTTTAGTTTCAGAACTGTGGATAGAAAATAAATTAGAAAAAGAACCCCAGCCATTTGGAAACATACATTTTTCCTGCTTACTTACACTAGGTGAGAATTTGGCTCAGACAACAGGTCATGTCTGGTCTTATGGGGGCGTTTAGGACTGAGAGCCACAGAGCCCTGGACATATTTGAATTGAGGCCACTTGCAGCTTAAACCTTGAATCCAGTAGTGTTTTGCAGCTGCAGATAAGGATGAGGTCATATGCCAGATTGTGGTCTCCACAATACATCATTACCAGGATAATCACATCTGCAAGAAGGACTGTTAGCATCATGCATTATTGAATTAGATCAGGTACTTGTATTTCTGAAATAAGTCCAAGACTGTGTAATTTGCTGGCTTATTAGTTTCCAGGGTGAAGCTGCCAAGAGACCATTACCAGGAGTTATGTGAATTGACAGGGAAGGCTCAGAGGACACTTTGAACCCTGTGATGGACAGGCAGAGATTTTGCAGTCTGTGGGCTATCAGTCTAGCTAAAAATGATGGTCTACAGACATCTCATTTCTGGGATATTTCCTATATGCTTTTCTTCCCTTAATTGCCTGATGTCCAAATGCAGCTATCTCTGATACTGACATTAAGGATCAAATCTAACTGGTTTAATTGGATGCTGTTCATTTAAGACTAACAGTCTTGGTCCTCTGCCTGCATCCACCAGCAGACGCTGTAGAGGTTCCTGTGGGATCTCAAGGCAGCACATGGTGGCTTTTGGCATGGCACACCTAGGTCTACCCTCACAGCCAGCATTTGTTCTGGAGCTGGCTCATTTCTAGACAATTGGAAGCATAAAGGCAGTGCAAGACCATATGTGGGGGCATGTTCCATCTGGACATACCCAGAGACAATTGTGCTTTTTAGATTGTGACCCTGCAGTCTGAAAAGAAGAGTTTGGGATTTATTCTTCAGTTGGGAGCAAGGAAACTGAAAATTGGATGCCCATGCGTTGAAGCAAAACCTGCCAGTTGAACTGACTGTTACAGCTGTCATAGACAACTTGAATCCTTTTTAGAGAAACCCTGAATTTTTTTTTATTTTTTTTATGGCTGATTCTTGGCACCTCTTTCAGGTCAGAACTTCTGAGATATCGTCAAGGGAACACTTCAAAATGGCTAGACTCTTTTCAGGAAAGTAGTCCTAAAAGCCATCGCATGGGTCCTGAACGGGTGGCTGGAGCTGCACAAGTACATAGTTTTATAATCCACAAAGAACTCTCTGGTCCTGCCTTCTGCATAACTGGTGGGCTTTACCCAGGAATTTAGCTCACCACTTTTTTCTTGAGATTTAGCAGAGTGTTTGGAAAGACTTGATTTGAAAGACTTTGCTAGAAGGAGGATGTACCCTGGTTCCAGTGATGACAGTGACACATTTGATCTCCCCTACTTCCTTCTCCTGGCAAGTTGCAATTGTGACATTTGGTCTATCACCAGAGGCTTGAACTGTAGGATTTTGGGATCTGTTTTGTGGCCTGGGGGAGGGGTGGCATATGGAACAAATGTTCTGTATTCAATTGCTCCCCTGGGCTTCAATGCAGGCTCATCACACTAGCAGATCTAGACAAGGGAACATGGTATTTCTAAATTTTGAGACTCAAAAAACTATTACAGTCTGTTTTCCCACTACAGTGTACAAGAATTCTTGAAACAAAAATAAGATCCTGTCTCTGCCACTTACCCAGAGCCTCAGAGATGCAATCAACCCTGCAGTCATCCCCTCGCCAGAAATAAAAATATCCGTGGTGGGGTTTTATTTCCTTCTTCTGGAGACCTGGGATAGCAACACATGATTTGGTGCTGCTGACATCTGGCAGCATCATTCCTATTTACTGTAAACACGAGTCATCGCCCATGGAGTGTTTTATTGCTTGTGGTTTCCATCTTGTTGTATGCAGCAATTATGCACATGGCGCAATCTTTCCATGTCAATAAAAATGTTTCATTCTCAGCAAGGAACTTAAGAATGAACCCAGCAATTTTTAGGGGCTACTGTGCTGAGTTAAATGGGATGTGATAGGGAGGGGCACGGCAGGGGGTCGGTGTGGAGGGCAGGGGTGGTTTTTGGGGTCGCTTGGTGGGACTCACAGACTCAGGGCAGTGCATGGAAGGTTGGTGTGAGCGTTCACTTCTCCAGCCTGGGGCTGAGAAAAGGCCTCACAGCTTTTGTTTGCTTTGTTGGCAAAACGTTGTGCAGCAGGATGCCTTGTGAGTGCTGTTGGAGACTTTCCTTCATCCTAATTTCTGTTTCTGTCCTTAGTTTTTCTTTTTTTCACCCTGGTTATCCAGGAGTTTGGAGATGTTTTCAGTAAAGGATTAATGAGAGAATCTTCAAAGAGGACCACAGACAGGGGAAAATCATAGGCATGACTGGAAAAGTAGTGTTTTAAGTTAGTGTGAAAGCTTGGGGGAAGTCACTTAGGCCTAAATCCACAAGTTGGTTTAAGCCTCTTATTGCTGCTTAGGTGCCCCATGTTCCCTTTGGAGTTACACATCTGAAGGTCTTTATGATAAAGCACTTCCCACCTCATTCTTCCCTTGGCTTACTGGGAGATGGAGTACAATGTTTGCCCACTTTGGTGGGAGCAGGAGTGCATTTGTCTGGGGCTCCAGACAGCGGGGCTGGTCTTGGCAAGTCACCCAGCTCCTCTGTGCAGCGCTGGGGAGGGACAGGCCCTTCTGGTGGCTGACTCATCTCCACAGAGCAAAGATGTCTGAGATACGGGGCAGGAGGCGCTCCCTGGAGATGCCAACCCCTCTCCACTGGCTCTCAGTGGAGCTTAGCCAAGGAGTTTAGCCTTGGCGCCTAAGTTTTAGGCAGCCGATGGTATGGGAGGTGAATTTCACCCCCGGGAACTTTGGGTGGAATTTAAGCTGTCTGAAAATGACAGTTGTGCAGGCAATAATAAACAGTCTGTATGGTTCCACGTCTGGAATCTCCTTATAAACAGGGGCATGCAAATCAATTAGATAAAAATCTGAGCATTTCTGAATTTCCTGCCCAAACTTGAACAGAATCTACTTTTGGATTTGATGAAAATCCCCTTCACTCTCCAACACCTATATGTAAGTCTGGTTCTGCCCGACAGGCCGCCTTCTTGTTTCACACAGTCATGGAGATGCCGTAGCCTTGGGATGCTCTCAGAGTGACCCATCTCTGGACATCCACTGACTTCAGGATGGTGAGAGTCAGTGCTGGGAACCTTCTGGGAAGAGCCCAAATACCTGGCACGATTCCTGACTCTGTGCTGCTGATCGAAGTGCTCCAGATAAGCTGAGATGTAGATAAGCACCTCAACTCCCAAGCACTTACCCAAACCAAAGCTTTCAACATTTATCCACCTTGACTGTACATGACTTTGCCCTTAGCAACAGAGATTACACCCACTTTTTTCTTCACTACTGTCAGCGGAGAAGCAAGAACCTACTTGAAGACAAGTAAAACACCTTAGGCTTTTAGGTTCCCACACCTTTCTTCTTCCTTTTTCAGAAACTAGTCTGATTATGTATTCATTTCTCATTGTAGTCACTACCTGAGAAATCACAAATTCAGGTAGGAGTGCTGGGCAGCTCCTTGTGAAGGGAAGTGCTCCCTGACGCTGTCAGAATGGGGAGGGCTTGTAGGATCTCACTGTCATCACTTGCCCCCATTTGATGTGCAGTGATTCTATTAGCTGCCTACAAAGGGCAGGATTTTATTTATTGGTTGATTATTATTCCTTTCTAAATTTAAATGTGTTTTGTTTGTTCTCTTTCTCTTGATTCCTTGGAGAGAATAGGTATGACCATCTATTGCTCCCTTTGGGGTATTAAAAATGCTCAGGTGCCTTGTGGCTGTGTCTCGCTCATGCACTCAGGGTAAAACCAGTGTTTGACTTAGGGAAAAATTCCTGGGAGTGACAGAAGGCCTTTTCCTTCATTTTTTGTGTTTGCTGAGCAGCATTGGGTATGGGCCACTCTTCTCTGACCAGTAGGCATTATGACCTAACAAATTACCTGTTCTTGCAAGGATCAAGGTTTCTTCTTTCTGCCTGTAGTGCATTGTAATTTTTTTTTGTGGCTTTTGGTTTTTCAAATTAGAGATTTTAAGTTGTTATAGATTATGTGGAAGTGTTCTGTGGCTTGTGGTGTGTCGAGTTATGTGGAGTCAAGTTTGGTGGACCTTTCTGAATAAATGTTGTTATACACTGGCTGTGAGGTGCTACATGTGATGAACCAGAGATTTGTGTTTGAGTCCAGGGATTCTCCATTCATTTGGGCACATGCAAGTAAATGTTACTGTACTTTCTTTCAAAAACTTCCCTAATTTTTATATTTATGGGGAATTAACTGTCCAGAGGTGCTAACTCACCAGGAGCCTTAGACATTTGTGTTCTCTCATTCCTTATTAATGAGTCAAGCAACTCATTGGCAGCATTATAAGAAGCTTCAGTTCTTACCTGGAAGGTCACCTCTGAAAAGAAGCCTTTCTTTTCCCACCTATCTCTTCCCTCAGCCTTTCCATTAGGGAGAACTGGGCCAGGAACACGATTTTTTTTTTTTTTCACAGAAAACTAAAATAAAAGTATTTATGCTCTTAGAAAAATACAGTTTTATTTATTAAGAAGGAAAAAAACGTGTTGTATGTGCTCTGTGTATACATATTATATTGTAAGTACTAAGAGGTTGCCATTCTGCACCTTCCTCCTGCCTTTTTCTTTAGAATAAATATTTTGGTTTCAGCCCCTTTTTTGATGTATTGGACAATTCTGATGAAAAAAAATAATCCCATGAAGTGTTAATTTTTGACAATCCCCCCACTTTTCATCAAGCAGAATCACAGAATGATTCAGGCTTAAAAAGACGTCTAAGATTGAGTCCAGCCATTAATCCAGCACTGCCAAGTCCACCACAAAAGCTGTCCCTGAATGCCACATTTCCATGTCCTTTAAATACCTCCAGGGATGGTGACTCCACCACTTCCCTTGGCAGCTTGTTCAATGCTTGATCACCTTTTCAATGAAGAGGCTTTTCCTAATACTGATATAAAGAAAAGAAAAAAAAAAACAAACGAACAAAACAGTTCAGATATCTGTACTGCCAGAACTCCAGGCACAAAATGCTAACTTGTAAAAATCATGGCATGTGTATACACAACACGTTATTTCTTGGACTTCTTAGAGCAGGCTTCAGATGGAGAGACCTGGGAGCAGTAGTGATGTGACCTGCATTTGACCATGGTATCTAGAACTCATGGGTCCATATTCTGTGAGGTATTCAAGTTTGGTTATATTTTACTTTTTACATTGAAACAGTTTTATGATTACGTGAAAACTTTTCAGTGGCACAACCTGCTGAAATACACATAAATATGAGAGTCTTGGACAAACACCTTGAAAGTAATGATGCCGAGTGCAATTGTGTTGTGGTTTGCTTTTCCTCAGAAAAGTCCTCAGAGTCAGGTCTGGTTGCTCCAAGCTGGTCCAGCTGAAGTTTGGAAATCTGCAAGAAGAAAACTGGCAGGACCTCTCTGGATCCTGGCTTCAGTGCTGAACCACTCTCCTCTGAACAGTATTGTTTCATAATACCCAGTTTCAACTTATCCTGTGCTCTTTGTGTCCATTGACTTTTGTAATTATTTTAATTTTTAATCTCTGTAAAGAGCTCAATTCCATCTTCTCTGTAACTCCTTTCTAGACAGTGTTTAGCTCTCTTCCTTTGCCTTTACTCCTGGGTACTTGACTGGAGAAATCATTTAAAAAATCTGATTGAAGCACCTTGTGTAAAGATAAAAAAAAAACAAAAAAAAAAAAAACCAAAACCCAATCACAACTTATTAAACAGTGCTGGCAGTTTTATCAGTAATTTCCAGGAGAGCAGAGTTAGTCCAATAGTAAATCCTTTCATGAGTGCTTTCCTTCATGTTTTTAGTGTACTTTCCAAACCAAGAAAGATTAAATGTTCCCTAATACTCATCCTAACCAAACAGAAGTTCTGACCTCTTTAAGCTGTGACCTCTAAGGTCAATATTTGCAAAACAAAGCTGTCTGACCAGAGATGTGAGGTGTTGGTAAATGTTTGTGGTCAGCTGCCGTGCAGACATTGGCCACAACTCTCTGTTGGACAGTTTTGGTTTTGGGAAACTTGCTTGAGTTGCTGTCGTACAAATGACAACAAAATATGAGCTTTTGGTGGTCAACCTTCCCCTTTCATGGGGACAAACTTGCAGAAACCAAACACACGTTTTGGGTCTGTGTATAGAAAACACGTATGGCACTCAGTACTCGTGAGATTGCCCCAGCCAGGAGAACCCAACCAGAGCAGCCAGACACTTGCACAGATGGGGGAATTGCTGGGTGGGGATGTTTACCCTCCTGGCATGTGGCACTGCAGTGTGTTTGCATGTGCATGTGTGTCTCTTTTCTCCAGGCAGACTTTACCCAGCTGCCCTGTGCTCTCAGGGGCAGTTCCTCTGCTGGCAGATGTGCCTGCATGCCACAGGGAAATGAGACAGGAACTTCCCCTCATGTTTTCCGCTGCCTTTCCATGGGGCAAGAGCAAGTGTTTCCTAGGTATAAAATCATGAGCACTGAGGAGTGCTGAGGTACTCAGAGAAGCTAGAAGTGGCTTCCTCAAGTGCAGCTGGATGGTGGTCAGAAGGATCTATTTTTACTTGCCTTGTGTTTGCACAGAGGCATCCATGCACGACTTTCTGTTGTTCCTGGAGTCTTTCAAGCATATGGTAAATAGACTTTCAATGGGTTGGAACCTATTGCTTCAGGAAATGTTGTTACAAATTGTTTTTCCACTGCAGTGCATTGAGGGTTTCTCATGCCACCCCCAACATATGCTCTGAAATCCAAGTGGTCTCCAGAAGGGAGTGGCCAAGAGTTTTCAAGGCGTGGTGAAACCCATTAGTCCTGCAGAGAAAGTGGTAAAAGCAGCACAAAACATACCAGAGTGTAGAAAAGCAGGGGCTGTTACTCAGAATGCAGTGAAACCATGTTTCCTTAACTAGATTAATTTACGTCTTGTGGGATATAAAGAAATAAAAATTACTTAGATTGCAATACGCCATGTTTTTCTAACTAAATAAATTGCCTTACATTTTGTGGCAGGGGGAAAAACATGTTGATTAAGAGACTGGTTTGTTTTTTTTCTTAGTCCCCCTTGACAGGCTGGATTTCTGATGCCTGTGTTGTTTAGTGATAATCTTTGACTTTAGAGCATCTTTTTTGGCTAGCTCTTCTCCTCAAATGCTTGTGAGCAGATGTTGCCCATAAACACCTATGGGAAGGGCACATTTTTCTTTAACAATCACTCTTCATCCATGACAATTGGTCTCCATCTCTCTTGAGCCTCAGCCTCACAGGACTCTTTCTGTTATGTAGGACATCTCTTGACCATGAGATTCTTTTTCTTTCACATCAAATGATCTCATCTATTTTCCTGCAAAAACTTTGTTTCAAGGAACTCTTTCACACAGTGCAGCCTTTATGATGTCAAGGTCTCATCAAGATTTCCTCCCAAATTAAAAAAAAAAACAAACCACTAATATGTGTGGGCACAATTCCAAGGGTTTCAGTGTGTTTTCCATTTATACCAGCTGGCAGATCACATTTAGTGAGTGAAAACATGAGAAATTGAGCTGAATACCCAGCACAGCAAACTGTCATGGGTAGGACTGATAATGATGGAAAAGGAGGATGGATTTGTTTGTATTTGGGAAACTGGCAGATAACTTGAACAAAAAGATTGTCCTACTTCATGGAAAACCTTTAAATACACATTGCTGGGATAGCTTTTTAAAGATGACATCAAGGCATCAAACTTCTATTTAAAATATTTTTGGGAAAAAAAATCTATCTCCTCCTATCTGACCAAGATAATCTTTGGCTTTTGTGGCATCACACCTCTGACCTGTGTTTGGAGCATGACAGTCAGTGAACTGTTGGAGAATTATAGTTTTGATTCAGATTATACTCTCTGTTAGATGAGCTCTACAGAAATCCCTGCTTTTTCCTCTGAAACAGCTGATACTGCTGGTGACAGGATACTAGATTTCGAGGCACCCCTCTTGTGGTATACCTGTCAATTCCACAGGTTAGAAAAAACAAAAAAAATGCAGTCTTCTCCTACAATATGTGTAGATTCAGAAATAATTACCTTCTGGCAGAATGTGGTGTTCTTTGTATCTTGCTGAAATGCTGTCTTCCAGGAGTCAGCTTTACAGAGACCGGGTCTGCACTGCACATCAGCATCTGTGGAACACAGAGGGCTAGAGACTACTCAGAAGTAATGAAACTCAGAAAAGTGGGTACTCAGCTTATATCTGAAATGAAGAGCAGGCAGAGAAAACCTGGGGCAGCAAGTTATCTCTGTGATGAAGTAATTAAACAAAAGAGGAATGTATCTACCTTGAAAGCCGGCTCGAGTCAAATCAAAAGCAGATGGAAGGCGTTTAGAAGAAACTCAGGCTGGCTGAATTGCATTCAGGCAGATAAAAGACTTTGCTAAAGAATATATATTCCACTTAACACAGAGAGGAAGTCCTACAACTCATGTGGGCTTCAAGTGATGACATCTGGTTCAAGTATCATGGTCCTCTTCTGAGGAAACAGCACAAAGGCTTGTCACCACCCTGGTGAAACATTCAGAAGGCTGCAGCAGAGCTGAGTCTGTTCTCCTGAAGCAGAAAGCAGAGCCAAGCTCTGATGACAACAGATGGACAGAGCTGATTTTTTTTTAAGGAAAACAGATTGTAATTAGAGGCCTTGGACCCCTCACCCATAAAGGATTTGTCCTTACAGCACATAGATATGGGGCAGGTATTTCAGCTTATTGAAAAATACTTGTTTTCTCTGAGTTCCATGAAGGAAGAATTGGCCACAGATGTCTTTGTTGTCCCTGTTTCTTGGTGTGAAACTGCCTCCTTCATAAACACAGGCAACAAAATAGACCACCTTCACAATGGAATTTTTTTTTAATGCATTGTTTTTATGGACTGTAAATAGTATATGCCCTCTTGTTAGAGTTGAAGATGAACTCTTCTGAATGTGTGAACCACTTTTGGGTTCACTCTGCTTACCAGGAAGTCTCTTTGTTGAAATAGCAAAGTTTGTGACAGCTAAAAGATGCTTGTGGATAACCACTTCCAGATTTGAAGTGGCACCTGCTGGTGTTGAAATTCGAGCCAAAATGTGACAAACATCACAGTGCAGAATCACAGTACATAAGTCACAAGAAGTACCCATCAAAAAATCTCAGCTCTCAAAGATAAAATGAGACCCAAAATCATATGAAATCAAGCCTTCCCCCCTCACTGTCCCAGGCCCTGGTTACTAAGGAAGGAGTTCTAAGTACTTGTAAGGCAGTTGAGGGAGTGTGTTAGTCACCCAAAGAATAAACGGGGAAATTAATTAAAATAAAATGATTCATTATAAATTATTCTCCCAGCTACACTCATAATGATGTGAGAAATATTCCAAATACTATTAGAAAAGCACTCTCTCCACCCCTAGTATTTCTGGCACCTCTAGAAACAGCAAGTGCTGAAACTCCCACATGAGGGATGTTTCCTGTGAGCTCTATTGCCAGATCGTACCTGTATTTTTGGTTTAGTGTTTGAACATTTGCCTGCTTATGGAAAAGAGCCTGGAGCCTGAACTTTTCTGAGGGTAGCTGTTACCAGGTGGATCCCCCCATTTCTGTGCTGAGGCCAGCCACAAGTAGTTATTTGGAAGCAGTGTGAAGCAATGCCTAAAAAAGGTGCAACGTGAGCAAAGGCAGCTCTTCAGGATGTGGCCCTGGAGAACTGTGATGGAATAGTCACCACCCCTGCTTAACTCCTGGAGATGTGAAGAGCCCTTGCATTGATTTCACCTCTGGCTCTTTTAAAAGGCAGTGACTTCTTCCTTTCCCACGAGGCTTTCAGCTGCCCCATGGCCCATCACACCAAGTCCCGCTTCCTTATTGTAAAAAACAAAATATGCTTCCTCCCCCTGCCCAAAAATCAACCCCTCTTTTCCCCCTCAGTTACTGTTAGGGTCTCCTAAGGTGCTCTGAGTGTGTCTGTCTGACTGTTACACATGTGTTTAATTCAAATATTTTCTACTGGAAGGGATGTGAAAGTGTGAGTTTAGAATTTGAAACAGAACGTTTGGGGTTATAAAAATTTAGCTTGGCTCAGAAAGGCTATGTGTAAGCAGAGACTTAATTGACTTCTGCTGCCTCCGATGGGTCTCTGCCAGTCATTCAGGCTGGATCGACAGCCTGTCACGTAATTCCTGCACTGGGGGACCTGGACCAGCAGTTCCACAAACTGGGCATTTATTTTAGGCATCCCAAAGGAATCCTGGAGGACCAGCTCCCAGATCCATAGCCTCTCCTGGGACATTATTTGTGAGAAAGACATTCACCTGCTCTGCCGTCGAGACTTTGTTGCCAGTGTAAAACTTGCAGTTGTTGCCTTGCCTTGCCCTTTATTTCTTTTGCTGTCTTGAAATCTCCTTTGTCAAAATGCTAAATAAACACTATACAGCAGTGGCAGAAGCTCCTGAAGAGTGAGCTTACATGAGCCATGGTAAAGAAGAAGAGGTTTGCAGTACTGCTGGAGGTGGAAAAGAGTGCCTGGTGTCTTCACATTGACTTAAGCAACAAAGAGGAATTGAGCAGAAAAGCCTGTGAATAATCTTCGTTCAATTCCTATGGGAAGTTTTATAGCACCCCAGAACTGTTTAGCAATACCTTTCCAGAGTCCTTTTCTGCTTAAAGTGGTCTTCACATCCTCAAGCTCCTCAGACCATGTGGTCCTGCATTAGTAGTGTCCAACTCCCAAATCCCTCCCAGCAGAAAGAGTATAAGAAGTAGTTTCCAGCCAAGCCTGAGGTCTGGTCTGGGCTGTGTATCTGGAGAGGAATCCCTCCAAGGTTACTGAAGAGTTTTGCCATTCACTGAAACACAGGGTTCATTGAAAAACAATGTTCCACCAAAACACTGAAGGGGAAGTTTTATTCTCTTTTCATTTGTTTAAGACTAGGGATCTGGCTTGGGAATTTTGTTTATTGAAATATCGAAGGAAAGTCTGTCTGGCCCCATCTTTGTAGTATCTGAACTCTTTCCAAGTGTTTGAGGGTGGGGTTGCAAACTCAGTTTTCTCAGGCCCTTCCTAGTTTCTCACCCTAAAAGTGGTATGACAGTATTTTTTACTGCATTTTCACTGCATAATGGGCTGTGTTTTTACCCATGGTAACTCACACATTGCAGTTATGTGCAGTAAAAAAGCAGCAGTGTGTTGTTGCAGCAGTGCAACTCCCTGAGATCAGACAGAGGTGCTCAGAGAACTGAACTCATCATCTCATAGGGGAAGATTGCAAACAGCCTGGTCTTAGGTTAGGGTGTTTCAGAGATATTTGTTATCTATTAAAAATCTCAAAGTACCTTAAACTGTCTAATCTATTGAAGGGAATATTCTGTTGAATATGCCATATTGTGGGAAAAGCCCAAATTATTATACAGCACTTGAGAAAATGTATCTTGTGCATGTCAAGAAGCAGTTAGAAGGGAAGCAGAAGGGAGAACTTCTCTACTTAATCTTGAAGTGCCAAAGCTGATGCCATTTTTAGTGGGAGTACAGACAACCAAAACGTGCTCATTTACTTATTGTGAAAAATACTGTGTAATTTTTATTTAGTCTAAAATGTTGCTACTTAAATTCTTCTAGTTTTCAGTTTGTCTTTTCAGTTATAAAGGACCTTCTACTTTCTTTTCTTTTAAAATAGTTTGATTTACAATGAGGAAAACCTGAACCTCATTTTTAGAAGATTTTTCATTACTGATTTTAATTGTCACAGTTACTTTTTCACAATGTATGAGTTTTTTGTGAGAAACTGCCCCTTTTCACAGAAATATTGTAGTAAAAATACATTGCCTAGCTCCTTCTTGGCTCATCTATGTTTGTTCCATTTAATTTAATACGTAATTTAATGATCACAAGATTTTTTTGATAGATAAGTGGGATGTGATTTTTTTTAAAGCTACTAGAGGAATTTGTTACTCAAGTTCTGTGAAATTAATGAGAAAAATGTGGAGTTTGAGAAGTACAAAGACCAGCTTCCCTGGACTTTATTTTGACACTTGGTGAGAGAGAGATGTAGCCTTGATTTACTTCTACTGGAAAGGTGCTTATGTAGCACAAAGAGGGCTTCCAGTCCAAAATTAGACAAGAGACCACCATAGGAAAAGAAAAATCTGCTCGGTCAGGAAATGAGGAGACAATAATTTCTCATTTCACTAGTTAATAGAGTATTTTAGGTGCATTGTAGCAGGTGCATCCTCTCTGCTAACATTTCACCTTTCAGGTGAAATGAAAGGTGAGGTTCCTCAGGGTCCCATGAACCTCTCAGCAAACCTGCATCCCTTTGTATGAGCACTGGAGTGAGCTTGACTTGCAGTTGGCCTGGAATGAGTTAGTGTCTCCAGCTGGGAACCATGCAAAGTGTGATGGTTTCAAATGTCTCTAGATATGACCTTAATCCCAGCAGGATTGTTGCATCTGAAATCAGCACCTGAAGATGCAAATGTTTCCTCCAAACCACCTTCCAGTGCTCCCTGAAGCTCTTCCATCACTGTTTAGGTGTAACAACTCTTAACAGAGTAATTTAGTGGCCTTAATGAAAAATAGAGTTTCAGTTTGATATCATTTGGTACAATTTGAGTTAGTACAAGTCAGTTGGATTAATATGACTGAATTTTACCAGAGTTAAATTCTCTTGGAAACTGCAGTGATAAATCAGAAGAATGGGTGATCCCACATGTAGAGTTCCCCAGCTCAGGATTCTGGTGGGAGTGGGTAGACCTGCCATGGCCATGGTGGAAGTCAGTAAGTGTAGATTTATGTTGTGCTGCACCACTGGATCCCTTCTGGCCCTGTGCATAATATCCGTGGGATTATCTGTGGATGGAACAAAAGCCCATCTGCATCTCCAAGTGGAGACAGAGCCCATGGTCAGCGTGACCAACTTAAAGTTTGTGTCACAGATCACTGAGGTAAGTGAAGCTGCAGGTGGCAAACATGCAGAGTAATGGCAGCAGGGCTAAGGCTATGGTGGAGCCAGCAGAGGGAATGTGGGCTAAAAGCAACAGTCCTCAGGAAATGAATCTGGAAATTATTGTTGAAACAGCCCAGGGCAAAGCTGCAGAACAGAAATGGCTGCTGACCTCCTAGGGTAAATTGTAAGAGCTGGAATGAATAAGTAGAAGAAAATGCATAGTTTGGAGACCAGAAACTTATATTTGCTCTGCCTCATAATGAAAAGAGAAGGGGACATCTGATTAAAATAGAAAGGTGATGAAAGAAATGCTGATAAAAGAGTACTTCTTCACAGGGTACATAATTAAAAAGGGGAGCTCGTTGCTTCAAGATGCCTTGAGATCAGTAACCTAGCAGAAATTAAAAATAAACAAACACTAAACCCCAAACCTGAGGTATTTCCATGGATAACAAGAATATCCCGTTTTGTCAACTGTTCTGCTTCAGTACATAAATTCATCTGTGACTTGCCAGGGTTAATACTCCGTTCCTCTGACAAGGATACTGGAACTGCTTACTGCTCACAGCGTTTCTCTGGAAATGCTGGCATCACCAGGAGCCAGGCACAGTGCAGGGGACATGGCTGACTGCTGAGGTGCTGCACTATCCCTGGGCGATGCTTTGGAGGTGTCTGGCTCTTGTTCTGTCCTCGTCAGGAACATTGTTCTGACTGGGGGCCGCTGGACCACAGACAAACAGTATTGCTTTTGGAAGAGCTTTTCTGGGATAATGAGGTGATAGACAGTCTCCATGAGAAATGCTTAAAGGATGTTAATCTCACCTAGAGAGGAGGGACTGCAGAACTGTGACACATACCACGTAATTAAATAGCTCATTGCTACAGGATATTGTGAAGGCCAGGAGTACAGATGGGTTTGAGAGGGGAGTAGACACATTTGTGGAAGAAGTCCGTGAGTAGCTCTTGGTCCTGGTGTGACCTCCAGTCCTTGGGCAGTCCTTGAAGTGATGATTTCCAGACACCAGGAGGGTGTGCCATGAAAAGCGACCATTTTCCATGTGACCTTTTCTTTTATACTGTTTCCTTTTCAGTCAACTTGGAAGACAGAATATTTAACTAGACAGATATAGGCTCTGATTCTTCGGTCGGTTTTATCATTATTACTTAAAAGAACTTAGAAATTCTTGAAGGGCAAATGAATCACATTGGCAAGGGCTTCAGAAACTGGGGGATAGTCTGAAAACTCTGGGAAGCTAGATGGGAATAAGGCAGGCATATTATACTCAAGGAGTACTTAAGCATATGGAAGAAGTTACTGGAGAATGGCAAGCAATGTAAAGACATTACACTAAGACTTTAAGATGATACTTTAAGGCAATATGTTCTGAGTTCAAGGGACACTTCCATCTCTCTTTTGAGGAGGGACTTGGGAAAAGAGCAGTGTTATAGAACGGAGTAGGATTAAGAAGATTGCTGGGAAATGGCAGGCAAGTAGTTCTGGATGCCCTTTCCCTGTTCCTAAAGTTTCCACCATCCTCCTGAGAGGAAGAGAAAACAAACGGAGGGACGGTAATGCCTGGGGTTACACAATCAGGTCGGAGGCTGCTGACCTTGCTGCTAATGGTTTATGGGCAGCCACAGGCGTCCGCCGCTGCCCCATGTTTTTGTTGCACATGATCTGGCAGTTGCCAAATGACTCGGTCCCAATATGCAGGAAATTACTTGAGAGCTATATTAAGCAAGATGAGCCCATGTCTTGATTTGGCTGGAAGCTGAGGCAGATTGAATTAATCTAGGGGAAAATGGAGTGTGTGGGGTCTCAGCAGAACATTTTCCCCCAAGTCTCCGGGGGTCCTCTGGCCTTCCTGGGGTTTCTGTTGTGGACCAGCCTGAGGGTCGTCAGTGAAGGCTGAAGAAAAGGGGGTTTTTGGGTTCTTGCTGCAGTACAGCTCAAGGTAGTTGGTCTCTGCCACACAGTGAGGACATCTGCAGCATGAATGAGTCCTCCTGAGGGAGCACAGCGTGGGCTCCCATCCCCCTGAGGTGGCCCTGGGGCTGCAATCTCAGCCAGCTTCTCTGCCTAAAGCTGGACATGATCACGGTGCTTCCCAGCACTCTCCCACCTCAGGCTCCCTCACAAGCTCCTTGGCTCTCACACAGCTCTGGTTTCTCAGCCTCCTTCCCACCAGAAACTGGAATTAGGAGGCGAGATGAAGGATCATCCTCTGGGTGGTCGCCAGTCAGAAAAAGGCAGTCAAAAGTCACATTCTCCAAGAGCAGCCCTTGTCCCTCCTTGTCCCTCCTGGCAGAACATCAGGCAGATCCTCTGCCAGGGGGCAAGCCATGGCACTGGCTCAGCCCCAGGAGAGAAGACATGCACAAGACTTGAAATCTGCTCACTGAGGTTTTCTTTCCATGGTCCCAACACTCTGAAGCTGTGCAGGAAGGCTCTCCCTGTGGTTACCTGCCTTTCATCCAATTTTCTTACTGGAGGTGTGTGGGGAATTGCTTGCAGCGAGCCTGATTCACAGCCCACAAAATCAGATTGGTTTTGGATCAGACCCCGTAAAGGATTTGTATTGTATTTCAGCACACAGGAACATAAAAGAGCAGCGTCTGGTTATTTGCTCAATAATTAGCAGCATTGTCCCCTAAGGGGAGATGGATCAGTTCTGGGATGAGTCTCTAACCAAAGTGCCTCATGTTACCCTGCAGCTACCACACAGCAGCCAGGTGTTGTGGGAAAGAGGGATTTTGTCAGTGCCATGCACCATGAAGGAGTATTTACTGTGCAGGAAGCTCTCAGTGAGCTGCACAAGTGAGATGAGGAACGCAGTGTCTGGGCAAACTCAGAGCCCTGGGATTATGTTCAGCATAGCAAGGTGTTTTGCATGGCCTAAGTACACAGTGGAAGTTACCAGACAGCAAAGAAATGACATGATAAATACTCAGTGGGGTATCTCCTAGGTAGAGATGTTAAGAGAAAGCTTTTTGGCTTAAAGACTCACTTTGAAATGTCAGCATCTATTTCCCACCCTTTCATATTTTCATTCATTTTGCTGATGTAAAAATCAAAAGACAGTGTCATGCAAATGGAATGGTTCATGCAGAAGGTGGGCAGTGAGGGTGCTGTGCCATGGCCTCAGCAAAGCCCTCAAGCTCTTGCTCAACCTTCCTTCTCATCCTTCACCGTGAAGGATGACAGCATCCCTGTCACTGGAGCTGGGCCTCAGGGGGAAGGACAGTGTTGGGTCTCTCATGGTCAGCAGTTTTCTCTCAGCTGGGGCAAGTAAATGACAGTCTGGGTCCTGTGAACTGTTCAGGAGGTGTGAGATGGTTGTCTTCATTCAGTGTGGTATTTAGGGTGTGCTGAGTTCAGAGGAAACCCCTCTTGGGTGCTTTTGTGAATCAGAGCTACCCTGCCTATGTTTATTCTTACCAGTTTAATTGACAAGTCTCTTTATAAATGTTGTCCCAGCATTTGGGCTTCTGACATCCACCCTTATAAATGGGCGATACAATGACTGAGTGAAACAGTTGCATTAATTTCTGTCTTGTAGAGTACTCAGTGCAAGCAAGGCATTTAAAAAGCTGGCAGTGCTAAAATGTGGATGGCTATTGGCATTCCTCTGACTCCAGCTCACAGAGAACCAGTCCTGTCACCCATTGTCAAAAAAATACCCCTGGTTTCAGCATTCATCACCATTTGTCTCTTGTAATTGCATCTTCCTGAGTACTAGAAACTAAATCAGCAGTGACAGAATATTTATGGCTCAGAAATATTCTGGATGATTCCTAGAGAAGCTGTTTCCAGCTTGGTTATTTATGTCCTTTTATCATGGATTTTATAGTGGGACTGGGGAACTAAACAGCAGAAACCATATGAAACATGCTGAATGATTTCATCCTTGAGCCAAACATACATTTACTGTAGGCAGGGAGGTGCTGGTGAGAGCACACGTGCAGTTTAGGGCATCCAGCCCATGGCCAGTGCTTCACCTCCTGCCATCACTGTGCAGAGAGGTGCAGCCTGGTTCCCAAGCTCATCTGGCACATTTTCTTCATCTGGAAGTTGCCATCAAACCCTGGAGAGAGGCTGGTGTGGGTGGAAAGGCTGGACTTGAGTGGGTGAAAGGGTTTGATCTGCTCCGTGCTGTCAGTCTCACTCATGCATGGGCACTGTAGATGAAACTTGTTAAAGGGCTCTGACCACTCTCCCTCTGGGAGCACCATGGAGCCAGGCTTTTCCTCAGTACTCACAGTGAATACTGAAATGGCTAAATTTTCAATGAAAATAAAAAAAAGGGAAGTGTGTGTTCAGGAAATTGAGAAGTGAACTTGTCAGGTCTGTTTCTGTGGCATGAAGTTGTTCAAGACTGACTCACTTCTTGCAGTGTGCCACTCTCTTCTTGTCCGTAAGACAATTGAAATGAAGCACTTTGGCTTTGCTGAAATCAAAGATTTTGGTAATTTTCCCTGCTAGAAATTTTTTCAATTTCAGCATACTTCTGAGAAACGCTCTTGTATTGGTATTTTCTCATATAAAACTGTTCCTTATGCAGAACTGATTATTCTCAGTGATAAAATCTTTTTACAGTTCCTATCCTGGTCTCAGCTTTAGCCTCCCTGTGATACTGTAAATTTTTATCACATGCTATACATAAATAATAATCATGTGCAGAAAGAGCCTTGATCTCATAGGGGTGTGTCACAATTTAGCCACAATGATGATGACGTGCTACCAGCTGAACTGCTGACCCTGTCACTGATTGCCAGTGCGCACATGGCCTAGAAAGGGTTAGAGGTACCAGTGGTCAGTCCTGCAGGATCCCTACATTTTCTCCATGAGCCACAGGGTGGACTGCATGTCTGAGAGAGCTGAGGGCAGGAGTGGCTGCTGGGCTGGCTCAACAGCAGAGAGGCAGCGTTTCTCTGGGCATCCCCCAGCCTCAGGCAGGGCACAGCTGTGGAGACTTAACCATGGCTTCTTTCTGCTCCCATCCACAAAGTGCAGAATAAATCACAGCAGCATCACTGCTGACAATCCTCTTCAGATTTTCTCCTAGATAGCTTTTATGGCCAGAGCTGACATTCAAAAGGCCCAGATTGCTGTTCTTGAGATACTGTAAAGAAATCCTGTGCAGCAAACAGTGCACATAAAATAAAAAATAAAAAGGAGGACCTTTGTCTGCCTTTAATAGTCTGAGTGTTTCCTCAGGCATTGCAGGCAGCCTGCCCTTCCTGTTGGGATGGCTGGCTGCAGCAAAGGAGATAACAGCCTATCTTTTTATAGGATGATACAGATTGTAGGTGAGGAGCCCAGCTCAAAGTGCAGGTCACTGAGCTCCTATAAATTGTTCCTGACATCCCTGATAAAACCCATGCTCTCCCATCCTCCCGGCGTCTTACTTGAGCAAGGGGAAAGGGCTGCTAGTAAAGATACCATTTTTCCACTTCAGTCAATACTTTGATGTTTAAAGCTGTTCAATATTCATTAAAACTACTCCTTAAATGTAATTGCAAGAATTACAATTCCATTTTTTATGACTGTCTATTACAGAACAGGCAGTTAAAGCCATCTCTGTGATGGTTTGATGATAGGTCCAGCATGGGGCTCTTGTCCCAGAGAAAAGTAGGATCAGGCCTGGGTTCCCCCTGCCCACCAACAGAGGTCAGATTTGTGGTAACAAATGGATTCTTTCCTAAAAGTAATTTTTGAGTTAATTGAGAGTGTTTGGAAATCTGTGCTGAGTGGTGACATCCCTGCCCTCCCCTTGCATACTCCACTCCTGGGCAAAGGTCTGTTTTGATAATTTCTGAAAGAAACATTTAGATTTCTTATCGCAGCACAAAATTAATTTTGAAATTTGTTGAAGTTGTGTCACATACTTGTCCTTAAAAGGGCTTTGTTTAGGGGATAGAAAATCTCTTAGAGATGAAGTGAGATGTGAGTTTGAGAATTTTGAAACAAAAACTTCTACTTGACTAAAACTAAGAAAACTAAAAGGGAAAAATAAAAGTCTGCTCAAGGCAACCTAAAGAAATATTTTTCATTACTGCTGACAATGAGTTAAAAAAAAAGTCAACTATTCACCCACCTTGGAATGAGATGTTGTGTATCTTTGTCAAGCTCTTTCTTCAACTGCAATTACAGATCTGTTCCCTGAAGAACATCTCTGAAGATCCTTTCATGCCTTACTATGACAAAGCATCTAAGTATTTCACAATGTTTTCATCAGAGCGTGCTCACAGGGAAGTGCTAATGGCTCTATTTTTTCAATGGGAAAATGATGAGAGACTGATTTATCTCATATAGTTCTAGTTATCTAAAAATGAAACATCTCTGCTAAGCTGCTTGTCTAAAGCCACGTTGTAGTTGATTTTCTCCCACTGTTAGATCTTCTCATCAGGACTGTGGAATGTGGGCAGGGAGGCTGTTTCTGCCTTTAGGAGATTTCTGAGCCATATTATCAGGGGAGGAAGAAAAGAAAGGAATTGATTTGTTTCTAGTATGGTAGTGTAGTGCTCCAAGTGCCTTCTGAGATGTGAATTTGGACTTCTTGCTGCAGCTGTGAGAAATGCTGCTCCTCTGGCCATCTGCTTTCAGTGGATGTGTGGTTGATGAAGCTGGGGGGGCCATGAGTGCTGGAAGGGAAGCCTCAAGTTACCATCCTTGGGATCTTTTTGGCTGAGAGACATTTGCTAAGGTGGCCAATAGGCCAGAGAGGCTCAGAGGAGCCTTTCTCTCTGGGCCCATCGAGGAGAGGGGCTGCACAGATGCAAAAGCCTTGAAACATTTAAACTCAGCAATTAGAGCAGGTGACAAGACCTTTCAGGAGACTGTTTCCACCTGTGATGTTAAGCTCCCCTGGGATTTCTTGGCAGTCCGACTCCCTGCTTCAGGGACTGTCATTCAGCTCCAAATGCACTCCAGGAGCTACAAAAGAGCCACTGTCCTCTGCTTAATCCGTGGATTGTATCTCTGTTGGTGCCTGGCTGAAGTATAGTACACACAGCCCTAATAGAAGCAATTAATGTCAATCAAGCGATACCTCCTCCCACACAACATTTGAACTAATACAACCATCTTAATTGCCCCAGTTTCTTTGCTTTCAAAAGTATGTTCCGCTTCACGATGCCTTTTCTAACACTGGGACTCTGTTGTAGCAATGCTGTTTCTACCAAAAATAATTTTTCAGCAACTGTTCTCTCTCCCCCTGCTCCCTTTGAGTCCTGTAACTTTTGCTCCCTTCCTCCCCAAGCTGTGCACAGACCAGTTGGCTCCAGCCAGGACTAATTTCCTCAGCTGTCCTGGTGAAGCGCTCACATAAAGGCTCCGGCATCTGGCAGGGTGGTACTGTTCTGGTTGTGTCAGTAAGGCTTCTGAGGTGTACAACAGGGTTTGGAAATGCTCTTCTTGACTCAGGGAGACATCCTGAGAAAGGAGAAGAGATTTGGCACACAAGGAAAGTGCAATTGCTTGGTCACATTAAAGCTGAGACAGAATGTTTCTTTTTAAAGGGCTTTAAAATAGTCCCTAATGTAAAAGCTTAGCAGCTGCAGCAACACAGAGCCTGAATAATTTCCATGTATTTATGGATGTGCGTGCTCACATGTGTGTGTCTTTCTTTCCCAACGCGTTTGCCCCGGTGCTGTAATAAACACTGCAATGTCACGTGCTCTCAGGGCAACACTGATTTATATCTCACTCAGGTGTGAAGAAAAACCCATGGAGTTATGTCAGTCCAAAATGGGCCATCTGATTTAGATTCCAGCTCCCAACAATTAATGCCTAACACACAATTTCGGCACAATACCCAGCTTATGGACTATTATGTTCATCATCAGACCATGAAGTATTAGTTACCGCAAGCCAAAATATGTCAGATACCCCTGGTTTTATCCAGCATTCTTGAGAGGGAGTTCAAAAGAAAATGTTTCTTCTGTGAGCAGGAAACTGAAGCTTTGAAACCCTTGAATGCACATGGGCAGTCTGTGAAATCCAGCTTCGATTCTCCTTGCCAAAGTGGCTGTAATGGATTTCAGAAAGAAATCAGATTTCCAGCAATGATTTAGGAGAAGAATGGTGTATTCTGTGCCATGGATGGAAACAGGAAGACATCTAGGTGTATGATAGGAATGTGAGATAGGAATCACAAGGGAATGGGTTAATTCTTTCAGGCATGGGAATGCAGAAGTTTCTAGGCAAGATATAGGTTTCACAGTAGTCTATGAAAAGGAGACTCTTGGCTTAAATTTACACATTAAGTAAAATATGAAGGGAGTGCATGCTGGCATCACGGGCCAGGTGAGATGTAGAGTGAACATCATGAGTGGGAGACTTGAGAAGAAGGATGTGGAGTTGTTCTACATCTCCGTTTCCTAAGAGATGTTTATGTTCTGACAACGTGAATTTTCCTGAAAGCCCCTTCTTGAATATATTCTTTTTATTTTATGCTTGCTTTTGGAATTTCTAGGAATTCATGGACTAAAAAGTCCTGATTTATGTGTGTGCAACTTCCATGCTTTCTGAAACTCTTAGATACAGTGTTCTCTATAAACTATAGCATTATAATGCTAGTTTTCCCCGTGTTTCATAATAGGAAATGAAGAATTATTTTACAAGTCCTAACCCTTGGCTTGTATTGATAGTGTGGAAGGGATCCCCTGGTTATAAGGGAAATAATATAGTGTACATAGGTAGGTCAGCACGTTTATATGGTTTTTATATGATCTTTGCCTGCATTTCCCTTCTGTGTGAAAGAGCCCAAACATGGTAACTGCTCTCCCCTACAGATTTTAATTTCTCACTCTCTTAAGAAATACTTAAGAAGATCATATATTCACTTGATAAATGTGTATTTGTTAGTATCTCCACAGATGAGAAAGGAAAATAAAATTCTCAAATGACTGACCCACTCAGTAAGAAAAGAATGAGTGACTTACCAGGGCTAAGTGTTTGTCTTGTCACCTAGTGAAAGTGGAGGAAGATTTCTGAGGTGCTGTCATGGTATTAAGAGTATTAATAACTGACTTAATAACAGGTATTTTGGAAATAATGTGGGCAGTCCCAGCAGTGTGTGTAGGGCACAAAGCTCACCTTGAGAGTGGGTGATTACTGTGAGAAAGAAGGATTTTTACCACCCATGTGTACTCTTCATTTTATTGCATCGGTTTTTATTTTGTCTGTAGGTGTAAATAACCTTTGAGTAAGCAACTTCAATTCCGGGGCTTATGACTCCGTAACTCAACTTTATTTCGTTTATTTATTAACTCAACTTTCTACATTCTGGTAGCTGTGGAGGGATCAACCAATCTCCAGTTTTTCACTGAAGAAGATTTTTGAAGAGATTATGTGCCATGCACTGGGTAACAGTTCTTGAATGGATCATTATCATGAGAAAGTGCTCTAGTACTGATACACTGATTACTAGAGCTGAACTGCAGAAATTCCAGATTCTCTCCTCTGTTCTTGTATTCCTGATGCGCTCCACAATTCCATCCTAGCAAATGCAAGCTGCAGACAGGAACATCTGTGGGACCAGAACTCAGCTCTGTTGTATCAAAGCTCTTTGAATCTGCAAAAGAGAATGGTGGGATTTTGAGGAACATGCTTTCATTTGTCAGTCAAGTATTTTCAGAATTGATCAGTGCTTTTAAGTCATATTTTGAGACTGTCTTAAAAAGTCCAGATACTCAGAGGGTGCTACTTGCTTTCAGCATATATTGCTCAGATTTTGTTGCTTTATTGAGGTAAAAAAATACTTCAGCAAAAGCTGTATGGTGTTTGTAATTTCAGTTAAATGCATAGTGAAAATTAAGAAGAGAAGAGTGAGAAATTTGAATATTTATTTCCATGAGCTCCATCAACATGAATCACAACCTCTTCTCAGTCACTTTATGATTTCTCCTCAGCAATGTTCATGGCAGCAGGGAGGTGTAATCCTCATTACAGACCAATAGGTAGCATCTAATAACAAAATGATAGAATGATTTAGGTTGGAAGCATCTTTGGAGGTCCTCTACTCCAGATTGCCACTCAAATTACAGCTTCAAAGTCAAACTCAACACTGAAGCTAATGTTGCTCAGGTTACCAGGGAGTATATTTTGGCAAAACCAAGAATTAAACCAATTTCTTGTATCCGAGTGGGGAACTAAGATACAGTTACACCTCTAACCTGTGTTTGGTAAGTAGTTTAGAAAAAAGTTTGAAAAACAGGCCAATCTAATGTAGTTTATGAGTTGGTAACATCATCTGTACATGGACAAAGGGAGCATTCTGTGGTAGGAAACCAAAGTTTAAAGACCAAGTGCTGGAAAGGTTGTATGGAAAAATGGGCATTTCACTCGGAATGCTTTCGGGAAAAGGTCTGTGATGCTCAACTGAAGTTTCAAGAAACGGACCCAAGTGCTTTTGTTTTTTACAGCTGATTACCTAATGCAGAGCTCCAAAATGTCAGGTTTCACTAGCTGACTAATATCTAAAGAAGTTGGCAGCTTGTTTTCTCTGCAAACCTTGTTGCACTGACAAGAAATACATTGTCCATATGGGGTGAAGAATGGCATTTAAGTATGGTGTGTTGAAATCCCACTCACTTTTACACATTATGCTTCAAAGCCCTGCTTCCTGGATACAAAAGTAGTTGTGTTCCCAGCAGAAGGTTTACATAGTTTAGCATGGAGTAAAAGCACCAGGGTATGAAGCCAACCATGTATATAAACCATTAAACAATTTCAGCGCAAAGCTGCACAAAATGTCTATTAAATTTAACAGTACTATTAAAAATCCACATTTAAGCTTTCTTTGTTTCTAGCAATGAGGCTTTGAAAGATGGAAAAGTCAGTTAAAAAATCCCAAACAATAAACAACCAACCCCCAGCCTTTTCTTGGTCCACAATTTCATAGCAAAGACGAAATGTCCACATCCCAATGCTTCCCAATTGGTCTTGCTCCAATCCTGAGCTACTTTTAAGTTTTCTGCAGTGTAAATGTTCCCTTTATGAAGTGGGCTATAGCCAGTGCCCATGGAAGCCTCTCCTAAGGAGGTGTTATTTTAATATATGAAGGGCAGTCATTTCATTCCATAAAGATAGCTTGTTCCACGGAGGAAATAAACATCACACTTGACAGATGCAGGGACGCTCCAAGATCCTCAGCCTCTGTGGGGGCAGGGGAAGGCCTATAAAGCTGTTCTGTGTTTCCTGCATTATGCTGCATGGGGCTTTAGATGTCCTCCCTGAAAACCAATTCTGTGGTATAACTGTAGCCACCTAATAATTTTATTTTACTTTTAAATGCCACAGAGGGCAGTGAGAAGCGTGGTATTATGTGGAAGGGTGCTAATAGCAAATGGGGAAGGGTCCTGAGGTACGGAGATAACCTGCTCTGTGTTCAGCTGTAGTGAACATGCTGGGAGCTGGCATCAGGCAAGGTGTGAGTGGTTCAAAACCAGCTTACACATGGCCAGTTTATGGGAATTGCATCTCTGTTGGCGTAGGAGAGTGCAGGTTAATGGTCTTCTGCAATTCTTGTTTCACTCAGCAGCTTTGTCTGGCCATCAGTCCCAAACACGTAGGAGTCCAAGATGATTGATAGCCAAAAAAATACTAAGTTTGAATTCCCTTGGTTTGAAGCTGTGTTCCCAGCATGTTGTGAGCTACAGCCCATTTTCAAGATGGGCCCAATCTGTGTGTTTGATTTAATTCTGTTTGGATGTTGTTTTAAGCTAATGGACGACTACTTCTGATGCAAGGTCTAGAGGCCAAAACGCTGGCTTAGCTGCTGGAGGGAAGAGTTCAGACGAAAGGGATGAGAAACCTCCTGCCTTATCTATTCATCCAGTGCTGTATTTGTTATCCACAAATTCTGGAGAGCTGGCTGCCAAGCTGAGGTGAGGCTTATCCAGAGTTATTCCAACCGCATTTCTCAACGTCATGTTTGTTGTGCTTGGAAGGAGCTGGATCTCTCTGTCGTCTCTCTCTCTCGCTCCCTCCTGCTGAACATAGTAGCTATACTATGTTCTTACTGGAGACCTGTGGCACTTAATGGTGAACCAAAGTTGCTTCATTTTTGCCTCACTTGATGAATGAAGCTAGGGTTGAGGCAGGCAGCGGGAGTGGAAGTAAGGAGAGGAGGAAAATTCACCTTGAGAAAACCCAGGTTTCCTTAATGAGTGAAAGATGTTATGCTGGGAACAACACATGTTGCAGGGACTTTGTTGGCCAAAAGAAGGGAGAATGCTCTGTCTGTCTCACAGTGCCGTTCTGCTGAATGCAAAGTGTATTGGAGAAAACTGAAAGCAAGCTGAGGCAAAATTCCCCCTCTGTCATTCCAGTAACCTGGATAATGCCATTCTGTCACTGCTGCTTGAATGGATGCAAAAGGAGGATACTCTGCTGAAATCCATACCACTTTCTAAATAAGGCTTATAATACAGGAAAATGTAATTTAAATCTCAGGATAAAACCCCCAGAAATGGAAGAATTTTCTTTTTTTCATGCACAATATATAACTTCTCTTGTAAAACAAATAATAATTTCATCATCACTAAGTGCTGTTGTTGGCACTACTTTAGCATTGTAGTGACAGTTCCATGATGAAACAATATGTTATTTATTTCAGGTGTTCATTATTTTTGTGATTGATCATATATTATGCTCCAGCCATGGTTCTTACAAGTAAAGGTTGCTGTGGAAATGACCTCTGAGATCAGTGCTGTATCCACTAGTGCCAGGGAATTTCTTATGGAAGAGGCAGATACCATAAAATTAGCTGTACAACATTTCAATTAAACTTCAGTTCATTGTTTTGGGTTTTTTTTTTTCCAAAGCTTGCAGAAATGGCAACATCTACTGTATATTTTCTCTTGCAAATTTTTATTTCCACTTTGGATTTTGCTCCTCAAAACTTTTTATTTTTATCTAAATTAATTCAAACTGTCATAAGCATATTGGACTTTTTTTTTTGTTCCATGCAACAATCTTCCCCAAGACAACAATGCTTTATTCACTGCTTTGCATTTTTCTTACACATTTTGCTTGTATTTATCACATTATTTATTTCAGAAGCAGCCAGAAAATACTGTTGTAAAAGAATTCTGTCATATGGAGGACTTTTTTTGGGGTTTGGGAAAAATTTTGGGGGAAGCCAGCCAGTGTGATTTGGCAGCTCCATTCTTCTTGCTTTTGTTCTCCCTATACCAGATGGGTTTCTTACTCACTCCTTCCAGTGGGATTTTTTGTGGGGTAAAATACTGTATAGTATCAGTGAAGTCATTGCAATCTATCTGACTCTCTCTGTTCAAAGAGATATTAAAAGCCCACTCCTCTAGGGACTAAGAAAATTATAGAATCTGCTAAATAACAACTTTAAAATGCTTTTTTTTCTATATAAATGTGGTTGTTTTGAATGGGGAGTGGAGTTTCCTGGACTAACTCTGAGGCTGATGCAGGAGGGAGAATGGTGGTCCCACACAACCAAAATTGAACAGTTCTCAGACATCACAGCCTGGCCCCTTGGTTAGTCATTTATAACTGTGGAAAATAAGTGCAAGGTGGCTGCAGAAAGATCTGATTTTGTTCTAGTGGTGCATTTAGACCACTGTGTGTTTATTTTGCCATGACATGAGCAACAACACAAGATGTGGGGCGCAGTGAAGCAACGCCTGGGAATTCTGCCACTGATGCTAATGGTGTTGGTCTCTAATCCTTTTCCAGCAAAGGTGAGATGATGCATCAGCAAAATGGCTGCCCACACTGGGAGAGACACCAGCACCATTCATAGTTGCTGAGACAGTGAAACAGTATTTTGGGGAGGAAAAAAAAAAAGAAAAAAACCTCATTCCTTAATATACGGTCTTTTAGAGTAAATATTTATCCAGCCATCTAAAGGCAGGAGTAATCACTGCAGTTTTCCCTTCACTCAGAGACTGGAGATTTTTCCTGACTGAAAAAAAAAGAAAAAAAGAAAAAAAAGAAGTCCAATTTTGTGTATGTGAAGAAATCAAAGCATTGCCCTTGAAATGGGTTTTTCAGCAGTCTCCTGGGTATTCTGGGGTTAGTTTTCACCATGTGAGGTTCTGAAGTGCATACTCAAGGGTTCAAACACAGGAAAATTGGCTATCACTGCCAGCTCTGTTGGGTGGGGAGAAAAAAGTTCCTTTATAGAAAAAGGGAAAAAAAGAAAGACTTTTTTTTTTCTTCTTCTTTTTTCAAGGGACTGTATGAGAATGAGCAGGAAGAAGTCTTTGACTTTTATTATATCCTGTAATCAAATTTGAGCATCTTACTTGCTTCTTTTCTCAAAGACCACCCTGGCAGTAACAGTCCACACACACACACAATTTTGGTATGCATAAACCTATAAATTTCATAACAAAATATAGGAGCTGAGGTTGTAGGAGGACTGCAAGGCAGAAGGTGCTGAAATGTAAAGTCTGTGTGTGTTTGAAGGGATGTCATTTATTACATACTTCTGCCTTTAAAAAAAACCAACAACCCTTACTGTTACCACACAGACTGTGTAAATATATATTGCCTAATGCAAGATGGTGTGGTGTAAAGATTTTATTGGCATGCAGTAGCTTAGTCTGAGTAGCAAAGGCCTGAGCAAGCTCTGTATCACCTCAGATGTGTGCCAAGAAAACATGTTCTTGGCATGAGCAATGAGAACATCCCCAGTGACGCTGCATAGGTGCAAACCTAATGAGGATAATAACCCGTGTGCTCCAGGGCACCAACCCATTACTGGCTGCATGGGATTAGGGAGGAATTTCTTCTCTGTGTTGTTCTAAAGCCATTTTTTGTGGGCTCCACACATTTCTCTCTGGGCACTGTAGGAAGAGGATGATGAATTTGATTGACTACCTGGAAGGGCCTGATTTGGGAGCTCATGTGCTCTTCTGCGAATTCTGTAATGATACCTGTTTTATGTGGTTTGGAAAACGTTCTGCTGGAGCACTTCTCTCTGTAATGCCAGCTCCTGTAAAGCTTCTTTCATAAATGCATGGAATGATTTAGGTTGGCAGGGCGCTCTGCAGATCTCAGTCCAACACCCTGCTCCAGGCAGGGCTGGCTTCAAAGTCAGTCAGATTGTGCAAGGGACTGGCCCAGTTCAGCTCTGAGAAATCTCCAGGGGCAGGAACTTGGCCACTGCTCTGTCCGTTCCTCCATGGGGAATTTCCAGCCGCTTCAGAGAGACTGGCACATGTAGAACACCCATCTTCAGCTGCAGAAAGGTGGAGTCTCTCCAGTCACAGAATTTTTTTTCTTCCTCCTGTAATCGAAGGAGAAAAATACAAGTCCTGGTGGAGTTCCTTTCATTCAAAGATGAGAGGCTGAGACCACCCTTGGTCTGGATTATTTCTGGCAAGGTCTGTCTCTCTCCACTGAACCTGGGGAGAACACAGATGTCCCCCTCAGATTTAATAACCAAGTACTCAGCAGCAATGGCTACCTGGAACGAGCCTCAGCCAAAATATAAAGTCATCCAAGGTGAAGGGAATAGTGAGTTTATGTAATACCGTGTTATGAGCTGACCATGAAAAATTAAAAAAAACGTGCCCCAAAACACAGATCAAGTAGTTTCTTTGATTTTTAGTGATGCAGAACTACTATTTCGAGCAACAGGACCTTAAAGGCAGCAAGTTTCGTGATATGGCTTCATATCAAAAATCAGGGGGATTTATCCAGTTGAAAAATGGCTTTGGATTTCCACAATGTCAGCTGATATTTGAACACCGAAAGTTTGATGTGGTCTGTCCTTATTACAGCTGGTAGGAAAAAACAGACTATTAGTGTTTCTTTGGAAGAGAGAAATGCATTTCAAATAAGATATTGTGAAAAAATACATCTGTGTTTTAAGTGGAAAGGAAAAAACAGTGGGAGGAAAAAAGTAGGAAATTCCATCTGATAGAAAAGCAAGCAAAAAGATCACAAAAAATTTAAAAGATTCTGGCAAGAAATCATTGGCAGCTCCTAAAACTCCACTGAATTCTAGACTTCCCTGACAAAATCTGCTTCCCTGGAACTGGATCTGGAAAATGCCTGGCCATGGTGCTCTCCAAGCAGAAAACAAAATCACAGGTGCTGTCGCTTGGGGAGAAGAATCCCCATGATTTTGGAATGAGGTTATTCCAATACATTTCTCCAACAAATTGCCACTCATTTCTTTTTCTACTTTATGAACAGAGGCCTAGTGCTTGTCATAGTCTTTTATATCTCAAAAAGTTCCAATGAATGTCTTGAGAATGAGTAAGTTTTTGTATTCCAGCCTGAAGAGAAAAACAAAAAGCCAAGGACAATTGAAAAATCACTTTTTCCCTCCCCATCTAAGAAACTTCCATGGCTTTCATTAGCAAATCCAATTGATGTCTTTCCTGCAATGCAAACCCTTTGCACAGGCTCTCATTTTCAGGATGCCAAGGGAATAAATGGAGTGATGGAATCTGGACAGATCTTGCTGCAATTTTGAAAAGTAACTTTCTTCTTCCTTTATCCCCACATACTGCCACAGCAGGGGAAAATTATGGGAGTAAGAAAAATAAAGCCTCTGCAGTGCTAAGGCTTGCTGCTCTGTCAAATAAAATTTTCTATATTTTTCCGTGAATGAAAAAAGGTTAAAAAAAAAGGCTTCATGTGGAAGTATGCTGCCCAAATAGTCTGCCAGGTTGATGTGGGCAACCCACACTGAGTCCAGAACTGCTGCATTCCTCACCAAGGCCTGGATGGGAAGGGAAGCAAAGGGGAAGAGAAAGGGAAGCTCAGAGGAGCAGCAGCTTTGGTTTCTCCAGCCTGGGCTGTTTTTCCTCTCCTCTGGAGATGAGTGAGCCATGATCCAGCCAAGGAGGCTGCCCCCTCTCCCCAGAACCAATGAGAGACCCTGAAAATGACACAACTAAACACACATTCTTTTGCCTTTTTTTTTTTTGTTGTTGTTGTGGGAAAGAGTCTGCTTCTGTAAAGCAGGAGGAAAAGTTTGTACGTCTTCAAAATCCTGGGAAAGAAGATGTTTCAGAAAAAAGGAAGGGGAAGAAAAGGGCTGTGTTTCAATTTGGGTACATTTGTATAATATCCCCTCTGGAGCTTCAGTTTGGTTAACCTCTGTGGGTCAAGCTCCTGGCTACAGAAACCTCTCCTCAGGCTCGCTGGCCAGGGAGCCCCAGGAGACAAACCACTCTGGTGATTTGGGACAGATTTAAGGAGGGAATTTAGTCTCTGGAGAAAAAGGGAACAGAACACACCCAAGGAATCATTGCACTAGGATTTTTTTTCTTAATTTTTCATTGTTAATTTTGCAGGAAGAGTTTTTAATTTCCAATTAACTCTCTATGGCATTAATGTTCTGTTTCTCTGATTCATCCTAAGGCCGCTACAACTGTGTTTGGCCTTTTGTTTGAATGGACATGGAATTAAGGTCAACTGGGACTTGTTGGTGCTTACAAATTGTCTCTCAAGTTTCCAGTTTGTCCTGCTGGAGTCTCTGAAGGCTGCTGGTGATCTCACTGATGTGTGTGTACACACACATGTGTGTGTGTGTGTACAAAACATCTATTTATGGTCACCAGCCAGCTGGTGAAACTTATTCATATGTGAGATGTCCAGGTCATGTTAGTACTGCCCCAGTAGATCTGGGTTGTGTTTGCAGTCCTGACACATGGTGGGCAAATCACCTCCCTCTGCAGTGGGGAAAAATACAACTTTCCTTCTGAGTTCTACTGAGGAAAACATATTATGAGAGTTAGGAAGTGATGATAATAAGTGCAGTAGGAGTTCAGGTTGGACCCCTCATTGGGGAGTTTTAGGATAGGTCAGTTGGGGAGTGAATGCCAAATTTTAACACTATGATGTTTAAATATACAACTGTGTGTATATTCAAGTTGTTAATGAGTGGTGAATCTTTTCAGCCTCGTTCCTCTGGCCTGCCTGTCAGTTATCTGCAGCCTCTTGTAGAGCAGCAGACAATGTGTTCTGTCTCAGAACATATACTCTCAATACCTCTCTAAATCTTGTACAGATCACAAGTGAAAAGGGGTCATCAAAACTGGAGTAAAACAACACAGCAGCCATCCAGCATTAAGGGATGGGAGTCTGTGGGTGAGAGAAGCTGAGTAGCTGCTGTAGCTGTTGTGGTTGTTTTTCAAACACAGAGGGCATGTCACTGTTTCTCAGTTGTCATTTGCTAAGTCAGGGCAATCCGTGGCTCCAGAAAGCTGTGACACAAACAGAATAGAAAGGAAATATTTTGTCAATTGCTGAAACTGGCCATATGTTGCAATCAGATGTGCAGGAATTAGGAAAACAAGAACAAGGAAGCTTTGTGTGTAGCATCAAAGGCAGCATTGGCTCACACTTTGAAGATGACAAGCATGGCCCACATTGTTTGT
Organism: Phainopepla nitens; assembly: GCA_013400175.1. Classification (NCBI taxonomy): domain Eukaryota; kingdom Metazoa; phylum Chordata; class Aves; order Passeriformes; family Bombycillidae; genus Phainopepla; species Phainopepla nitens. The sequence goes on along the minus strand of VXBQ01028278.1, from coordinate 442,258 downwards.
TGGTTTTCTCCCAGTTTGTGTGCCTGAAAGCTCATGGGCACGTTAAGGGTGTGTTGACACTGGAAGGCACAGCCTGTGTCTCATGGGTGCAATGAGCCTGGTAGGCAACTGAGATGTCAGAAATAGGTTTATTGGGACATCCTGAGTACCTGGAGCCATGACAAGGNAAAAAAAAAAATATAAAAAAAAAAAAAAAAAGAAAAAACAAACAAACAAACAAACAAAACCCAAACAAAACTCCCCCAAAAAAAAACCTCAAAAAACAAAACCAAACAAAACAAAACCAAAACCAAACAAAAAAACCTAAACAAAAAAAATCAAAACAAAAAAAAAAAGGAAAGTGTCTTTTCAATGGGTTGTACAAAATCAGAGCTGATACTCAGAGCCATGTGGCTATTACAAGTTGTTAAGATTTCTCCCCTGGGCATGATGTATCTACACACAGCCATCCAGGACTATGTTTGTAGATGCTGAACAGAATCCTTATCGCCCTTTTTATTCTATATCAAGTTGTTATTCTTTGAAGGTTTGACCCACTGGAACCAAATTTCTACTGGAAGTTATTTTTGGCTGGATTCTCAGTGCTAGTAAAGGTTGATTTTTGTGCTGCAGCCATGCTGTTTCTTTAGTGATTTTTAACAGATTTTTTTGTCCTGTGTTTGGTTATTTCTCTTCATGAAAAATGTAGGAGTTAGTGGCCTTATGCTCCCGTCATTTTGATGTAAATGGGCCTAGGGAGTTAAAAGGTAATGGAGAGCTACTGTGACAAGTAGATCCAAAGGAAGAACAGTTAGATAGGGCAGAGGAAATTGGGCTATAAAGAGCATTGAATGAGAAGTTCAAGTTGCCTGGGAAAAAAAAACCTTGCACAAAAAAAATTGCATTATGATTTGTTAAAAGCTTGTAGAGCGTTGCCAAAACACGACTGAGGTCTTATGCTGGGACGTGTCTGACAATGTTGACTGTTGACTGTAGGCTGATGCAACATCTGTGGAAGCGTGTTAGGAATTCACCAACATGCACTTCATCTCTCCTGCCTAATAATCCATAGGTACTGTTCCAAACGTTCCCATTTTTCAGAAATGATCCGTTACAAAATGCTCCTTCTTTGTCCCCGTCGGGAGCTCAGGTTTCTCTCCCTAACCCCGTGTGCTCCTAACCCAGAATGGATGAGATGTGCTGCCTGTCCTTGTGTCCATCCAAATGTCAAACATACTCCAAGGGATGGTTAGTCCTGAACTATCCATTTCAGGAACAAAGCAACCTCCTCTTGATTTTTTGCTGAATGATTGGGATCTTGACATAGACAGCTTCTCTTTTCCATAATGCCTCCAGCACAATATGGGTCTGTGTCCTTGATTTGAGGCACTCAGCAGCTCTCCCGTGTCTTCCCTGGAGAATGCATTTTGTCTTTTGTGATCATGGACACACTCTCCAGAGTTCTCTGTCAGACTGAGGATCTCAAATTAATGGAAGCACTGACATTTCTTGAAGTTACAGTGAAGGAAACAATGGTTAAAGAGGGAAAAAGGAAAGAAAGGGCACTCATTGCTTTCAGTAATTTTTAAGGAATCATCAGTTTTACTTAAGACTAACAAAAGAGATTGTATCTAATAGAAGTGGCATTAGTGCAGAGCTAGATAATTAACATAATCATGTCTTAATTTCAGTATAATTAGCGTGCTGTAGTTAGAAACATCATTAGTATAATTACAACATGTATAAAATTAGCACCAAGGTATTTTAAGTGTAGGGTCTGTTGTGCTCTTTATGAACCTGGCCTGGTCAGTACAGCTGTTGTCATTGCATTCCAGGTGATTTCTGGTGGGTGGTTCATGCACTTGCATGGCAGAGGAATTGATAGAGCTTGGCAGTGGAAATGATACAGCTGGAGTTCTCTGCTGGGAATTCTTTGCTGATGGAGAGTGTGTTGTCAGGCTAATAATTTTCATGGGAGGATGCTCAAGCATATAAATTAGTCCTGTGTGGATTTGAAAGATTTTCCTGCCTGCATTCAGTAGAGAGCACATTTTGGGAATGGCCATGCTGTACTTCCCTGGGTAAAAACTGTCCTGGATCCTGGAGTCTTCGGTGGGACTGTGTCAGTTCTCACCAGCCAAAGGTGTGGTGACCTTTTGCATTGATTTGGACATTTGTTATTGGAGAGGTTAAGCTGCATGAAGACTATTTAATTACAGACCTGCAATGGTTTCTGCATGCTTTCCCTGGAATTCATTGTACATTCAGGAAGGTGTGTAAATCAAACAACCAGCACATCAGGCAGGGGGTGGGGGCCGAGCTGGAGGAATTATTGGATGCCCTCATAAAACTTTAAAAGGCTTGAATGTCAAGTTTAAACCCTTGGGGCCTTAAAACTTGAGTCTCAAGGCACTTCTACCTGCTGTTTCATCACATAAGGTTTTCACTGTTCATGAGCTGCAAACCCAAGATGATTATGACTTCTATTTCCCTGCAGTGTATTTAATTTCCCTTTACTGTTGTCATCATACCCATGTCTGAACCACCTTTCATCTCCTCCTACCACTCATCATCCTTTCAGTCGGAGCCAGTGATGCATAGGCTTTTTAAATAGAGTGTTCCTTGTAGGCTCTTATATCAAAATCTGTTTAACCTCTGGTGCTTTCAAGCTTAAGGCAAAATCACTGCATATTAGCAGTTCTAATGCATAACTGCACTCAACAGGAGGGTTAGCAAATCTGCAGAGTGATACTGCAGCGCAGAGGGGATAAGTCTGCTGCCAGCTGTGGCCAGATGTTCAGCTCCATGCTCCTGCCCAAGTCTGTGGTGCCCTGTGCTGACCCAGTGCTGCACCCAGACACCTCTTGTGGCTGTGGATGCCCATCCTAGCTGACCTATCCTTAGGGTGGGAGAGGGTCCTAAACTCAGCTGGAAGAGTCAGGAACGTGCTGGGCTCTTCCCTGTCACCCTGGGCAGACTTTCCAGGGATTTCCTTGCAAGGGGAAACACCAAGTGACTCGTCCTCTGCTGTCCCTGCATGCCAGGGAGCCCCTTTGCATCCTGTCTCCTTCTTTACCTCTGTGTGAGCTGTCTGTCCCTGGGGTAATCTGAGACACTTGGGCCTCTTCCCTGCTGTAGCATTTAAGAGCAGACACTCTGCATGCCTCCTCAGAAATACTTCACATGATACCCTGAGTGACAGGGAGATTTACACTCAGATAAAATAGCGGCATCCACAGCAGGGCAATTAAACTGACAGCTCAGTGGCTCAAATTGAATTTACAGGAAGTTTAGGACCACGTGCAGTTGAATTTCCCCTTTGAAAATGGTTGGCTGGAGAAAAGCAACAGCAAGTAACAGCTCCTAATGCCTCTGCCAGAAACCAGCCTGGGAATGCTGGGCTGTGTCATCATTTCTGGTTGGCAGCTGGGGTTTCTTCATACTGGTTCCTTTATCACCCCACAAACCAAACCCTTCAGTAGCTGTAGCAAAACTGATAGTAAGTAAGTGTGCCTGGGAAGGGGAGCCTGGACTGAACTCTTGGCTCCCCAGTCAGCTCATACATTTTTGAGGTCAAAGCAACAACAATTGTGACAACAGAAGAACTTGTAGATAATGGCTCAGCATAGTAAGTTCCCCATAAAACATTCACTTAAGGCAAGATGCTTCAGTTAACACTCAAATCCAGGGAGAATCTTATCGCTCGCTAATCGTCTTGCAAGAAAGAGAAGAATTCTGTGCTGCACAGTGCTCATTTCTGGGGGCGAATGAGCCTCTTGGCTCAGTTTGAGGCTTCTTGCCCAGATAGTTATTCTATCAGTCCAGTTTTATAACAAACTAGGAATAATTCACTCTGTTTTCTTTCTTGCAGAGTATCAAAATGCTTTGCTAATGAGAAATGGACAAATGAATCTAAGGAAATAACTCCACTTTCCCTGAATATTTCCTCATGCCTGGGATCAAACCCAAAGCCAAACTGAGCCTTACTACTAGGATGGATTCGTGCTTTTCCAGTGTTGTTTTTGATTGCTTCTCACATCCCATCCCAGCTTTGTAGTTTGGGTTTGGATAGAAGCAGCAGCGCTGAAAGGTTATGAAATGGTTGTTTCCGTCATGTCTCTGGCCCAGTCAGCCACAGAAATAGTTTAAAGTTTTGGTGGAGCCTCGAAAATTAATCTTCAGCCATGAACTTTGGGGGAAATCTATGGATGGCCTGGGAGAGGCTGCATTCTGAGGCTTTAAAAGCTGACTAGCAAAATTATTGCTTTGGAGATAGTGGGAGATAATGGCAAAATATCTTAGAGGTTATATTTCAGCACTGCTGCTGAGGTGCAAGGAGTAAATGGTTGAAAAAAAGATTCCTCTTTTATTTCATCTTTGTGAGGAGAAAACAAAGGGTGTTTTGCAAACCTCCAACCAGGAGGCTGGGGTCTGGCTTCCATTATATCCTAACCAGAAGGTTCATGCAGAAGAGCTTTTGTGCTCAAGACTCTCCTGAAATTGTTCTAAATTCAGTTTAATCAGAGCAAAACCTAAACTCTTTGTCCTTCAGGGTCTGACTGTCACTGTTGTTAATGTGTTACAATTTTGTGTGTGGGGTTTGATAGACAAATGAACTCTGAGAGGGTATTTATCACACAAACACACACAAATGTGTATATGTCCATATATATATTGCAGCATCACGAGGTTCTCTTCAGTTTGACCACAGTGGTTTCTCTCTAGCCACAGAAATCCCATGGGTTCACAAGCCAGCTCCTATTTTCATTTGTGTTGGGGTGAAATCAAAATCGACTTGGTGTGATTCAAATGACAGCAGACAGAGTGCCAGCACCGTGCCACCAAGGGAGACAGCTCTCTGCTGGCTTTTGTCTTCTCTGTATTTATCCTGCAGGCTGAAGTGGACCAGAAAGAGCAAAATGAACACGAGGATTATGTGCTGAATGTACTGGATGGGAACAACATTGAGAAGTTTTAAGATCAACCCTTATAAATACACTTACAGTGTGTGTGTAGAGCTAAATTAATAGCAGGCATAACTCTTTTAAAAGTCACTTGACTTTAATTGACATATCATTATAATTGGCAATTATCTTAATTGATATACATGGCATAAATATTGTGCTCTGGAAAGCTTCCAGTCCTTCTTTATTAGAGTATTAAGCCACAACACATGCAGATTACATGGAAATACCACTGGAGCATTTGTTAAAAGAAATTCCTTTCTTATGTCTCTTTCTTGTATTTTTATATCCATGTGTATATATGTAAATATAAAAAAAAAAGTCACAAGGACATACTGAGTATTGTCAATACAGTCTTTTAAACAATTTCAAGTGATTCCACTAAAGGGTTTCTACAAGTTTCACACTCTGCTTTTGTGGAAATCAGCTTTCAAGTCAGTCAGGCTAGAGATTAGATCCAAAGATTTAAAACCCCTATAGATCAAAAGCAGATGCTCTTAGAAGACATTTCAGCCAAGACAAGCCGTCTGGGGACATTGTTACAGCGGGAGAAGACAATTTATCATTAAAACATGAAAGCCTCTGTTCAATAATAACCAGATGTATTAAAAAAAAAAAAGAAAGAAAAAAAAGAAAAAGGAAAAGAAAAGGAGAGAGAAATAAAAAAAATGGGGGTGTCAAGGTCTTGATTCATTTGTCTCCCACTAGAAATCATCTTTATCCCATACTTAGGAAATGAGTGCAGATTCTTTGATGCCAAGACATAATGTAAGAAAAATTGAAACACTTCACATTGTAAATCCTTGGCAATTGTCAAGGAAATTTTAATTATATAAAATTCTGTGATGCCTTAGGTAAAGATAAGGAGCACTCAAGTTAAAGAGCAGTTTCCGTGACTTAAAATAAAAAGAGGGGGGAAATCTGACAGGGACGTTTCAGAGCCTTCTGCCTTTCTTTGTACCACTTTTCACTTTTTCCTGTCTTCACTCCAACCTAATGCAACTTGGCCACAGTGCTTGTCTCTACCCTAAAACCTCCCCTCCAAACATTTGGATGCTTCATTCAAGCCTTCCCACATAGCAGAGGGATTGTTGTCACCCACAGGCATGAAGAGACACACCAGGGCACAGTGGGATGGGATGAGTTGCCTCATCATACACAGGATACCGAGGGGAGAGACAGGAAGTGAAACTTTTAGGATCTCATTTTCCCGTCTCATAATCTAACCACTAGAGAGCATCCCTTCCCAGTGAAATGTATAGCTCTGGAACACAGGAAATGCATCTGCTGCCAGGGTATGGGGAGCAGGAAGACCTCCTCACTATTCTTATTTTACAGGCCATGCTGTAAGAGAGAGGGTGTGATTACAGCAGTCATTATAGTATATTTGAAATCATTTCCAGGTCTGTGGTTAGACATTGCAGGCTAAAATTCCCTAGGGAATGAGTACATTTAAGGACTCAGAGAGAGTGATGTGAGGTGAGGACACAAGTTCTTGGCCATTGCCACCAAGTGGGTCACAGAGCAATCTGCCTGAGCTCACCAGTCGTCCCACAAAATGAGACACAAACCTCCTTGCTTTTCCCATAGGAATATGGCAGTGAAATGCACTCAACATGAGGAATGGGAGGGAGCTCACTGAAAAATGTTCTCATTGATGTTTCTGGAAATTGTTCATTCTTTGACAGAGAAGATTTTGGGAGAAATATGTTGGTTTTGATAAAGCCCTGGAAAAAACTACTCTGGTTCAGGACAAAAATCTTGGTGAGATGGAAGGAGAGACTTGACCATCCTGCACAAGATCCAAGGGGAACACAAAACTTGTAGGGCTCTTTTGACACTTCCTGTGAGCCACACAGATTTAAACTAAGGTGTCTGATTTGCTGGTGATCCTGAAGAACGAGCTCCCCTATCTCTGACTGTGAAGAAAATCTTTGTCCTGGCCATGAGGAACCTTCTTAATAAAACTGTTGTCAAAACAAATAAAGAAAGAGATTTCCAGACTCACTAAAATGTGACCCTTGTGTTACCTGTCATTGACTATCTCACATGTGAGGCTGTGTTGCAATTGGCTTTCTGCTTGTGGTGTCCTTGATAGAGGATTTGGAAGAAAGGACACACACATTAGATAGGCAGAGGTGATGGCTGGCCCCTCAAGAGAACGGGGAGGACAGTTAGGAGAGTGACTCCTAGATGTGTGGTCAGAAACCTTGGAGACATGGGATGTGGACGTTTGTGTATTTGCACAGCTCTTTGAGTATGGAGCACAAGTCAGGTCACTGTCACTGAGGTCTCTAGTCTGTAAGTGGCTTCTGGGTTCTGATCAAACCTTGCTGCAAGGTGCAAAATCAGAAGATTTTGTCAGGGGGAAAACATTTTCCAAGGAAAGTATGAGGAAACTGCACCAAGATCTGGAAAGCATATCAGCATATCTGTCCTCTAGGAACTGGAAGGCTTTAGCAAACTAATTCCATTCCTTTTTCTTTGAATAAGAAAAGAAAGGCATTGCCATCTTCTAGTCCAAAAAGAACAGTTATGGTAGAAAGTACTGAGCTTTCTGGAAAATGCAACTTGGGTGAGCTGGAGAACTGTCACCATGGAAAAAATGAAATTAATTATATTTTTATTTCTCTCTGTGTGCCAAGCAACATTCATTTCAAACAAATCTGTTTACTGTTCTGAGCACAGTTGGCTGATGTAAAGGATCAAGAAAGCATGAGATGGATGCTGGTTTTTGGCTATTCTCTTGGTGTCTCTGGAGCCACATGTGCCACTTTGGAGACCTACAGACCTACAGGTGACGAAGGTCCTTTAGTGGCGCATTTGCAACATGCAGCTGTTGGCTGAAGGTCTGTGGTCTGGTGTGGCAATTTCTGCTGTTTCAAGTGGGCTTCACCTCCTTTTCTTCATGAAGAAATGTCTTGGCATCTGCCTTGGAAGGCAAATGTTTATAAGCAGAGTGGACTGAAGCAGAGAAATCAGGTCCAGGGCCAGATTAACAGCACTGCTGTCATCAGAAAGCTGAGTACTGTCATTCCTGTTCTGACTCACAGCAGAAGATCTGACTTAATTGGATCCAGACGGGATCTGCACATGGATTTGGAAACCCCAGAAGTTTGGGAATTCACATCTGGAGTTCTCAGCAGAGGTGGGAAACGATGGAAAAATTGAAGAGAAGGGGCTGCTCAACAACTGGGGGAAGACAAGATGAAGGAAAATTCAAATTAGAAGGAGAGTGACAGGTAGAAAGATTCACACTCCTTCTTTGTGCAGTGTTGTTCCAGTTGTACCTGTATATCCCACACGTTTACAACCTCCCCTGTGATCCTGATCCCTAGTTCTTGGGATTTGGGAGGTGGAGTTTCACTGGCATGTAGGAGCTGGTGGCCACCACACTGTCACTGTGGCTGCTGTCGCTGTGCCTGAACAGAAGCTTGTTTGGGGCAGAACAAGTTGTTCATGTGGCCACAGACAGCACTTACACAGTGTGGGAGATCACACACATAAAAGTCTAGTGCAGAAGTGCACAAGCACAGACTCACACAGCCCTCAGGCCCTTTCTGTTAACAATCAGACCCATAAAGCACATAAAAATAAACCTATTTTTACAGCTCTGCACTGCTGTTCAACCAAGCATTTCAAGAAGCAAGCAAAAGCACCCACTGCTCTGGAAATACAAGACTTCATTCCCATCCAGGAGCACAGATTGTACTCAGGAGGGAGTTGTGAAACCCTGTTTAAGCTCAGATTTGTATTCAGTTTTGCATACCTTTGATTCACCCTTCTGCAGGAGGCATTTTTAATTTTTAGCATTTGATAGCTCTATAGTTTTGTGGACAAACCATTTCCCAACAGTTTTCCGCAGAAACAAGTGAGGTTTTTGTCTCCCCCTTTTCAAGTGCATACAGATAGAGGAGGAAAGTATGTTGAAGTGCAGAAAACCTTCTCTCCAGCTGTTTCATGGCAACTCCGTGGTGAGGTAAAGGTGATGAGGCATGAAAAGATGCTCTCTGTCCTCTGCCACTCTCAGGCAGGGCTGAGTTTAGGGTCCCTGCTGATGGACCATGCTGATGAACCATCCTGGTCCCTCAGGCAAGGACTGGATTTCACATCTGGCACCAAAACATGTTCCCTTGGGAGCTCTTACTTGCATCAAGGGCAGCCTTGTGTGGACTTCAGGGGTGACTCTAGGGTGAAGAGGCGGCTGCTCTCAGAGAGGCATCCTCTGAGAAAGAAAAACAAACAGCGAAAACAATGATCTTCTGTCTTCCAAACAATGTCTTACATCATCCAGAACAAAAGAGTCCTCATTTTGCTTGGAGATCCAAACCCAAAACAAAGGAGCGTTTATAATAATTGATTATAAATGCAGAATTGTTTGTTCTCCTTCTAATTTTTCTTTTCTTTTCTGCAATTCTTTCAAATAGCATCTCAAAACCATTTGCATTTGTCAAGCTAAGTGAGCCACTCATTTTTCCCAATCCTTCCTTGCCTGCAAGGGCTTTAAATATTGCAACACTTGACATAAAGCAAAGATTTTTGCTGATAAGCGTGCGTAATGGTTCAAAACTGTTCCAGCGAGCAAATCTGGTTTCTCAAAGGTAAATGATACAAAAAGCTGGCCTTTGATTAAATATTCCGATCATGACATGCTAATGGTGCATGAAGCTGTGATTTATCAGCCAAAACAATGTGCTGGAAAATGAACATAATTCATTAAGCCTGAAACAAACTTCACTTGAGCTTTCCACTCACAATAACTCTTGGCCAACAGCAATTGGTGTCATGCAGCAGAGGTCTGTTTGTAGGAGACTTCACATTTTTTATTCTGCTGTGCTCTTGAGGCACGAACTCTACCACCTGAGCATCCATGCAGGAGCAGTGTCCTGAACTGCTTGTAAGGAAACCAGGGGCCAAGGGGGATTTATTTTTCTTGCATACCTGTTTTAAGCACCAGAGTGCAATTTCAGGGGCTCATTTGGCCTCAGTGATCTCTTCCACCTTGAAGATGACAAAGAGTTGTTTAAATTCATCCTGAACAGAAAGCTAAGAATTCGTGCTCGACTTTGGCAGAATGTGGATTCCCCTCCTCACTGCTGCTTCCATCTCTGCGCTGGGGAGCTGTGGGAAGATGGGCTGGTGGCTGATCCCCTCGCCTTGGTTTCCTGCCTCCCCTCCCTGTGAGAACAGTGCTGGGTGCCAATGAGATGTAATTACTCCTCAGGCTGCAACTTGTTTATTTTTAGGCTTGGCAGTGTGAGCTGGGGACGTGGGCTGGTCAGGAGTGGTTTTGTGCTCTTTGCTGCCTCCAAAGAAGGGAGTTTGGGAGTGCTCGAGCACAGGGCTGGAGCTGCTGTGCCTGCTGCTAGCAAAACGTGTTGTCTGTTTTGCTAATATCCTGGGGCTGGTTATCGTGTAGTAACAAGGGCTGTTGATTAAAAAAAGATGTCTGTTTTGTTACTGATTCCTTGCTATAAAAGCAGTTAGGGAAAGGAGAGGAGATGATGCCAGACTAGTTGTTGGTGTCGCTTCAGAGGGGGTTCATCATTATAGAGATACTTGTTCCATTAGATTCAACTCTTAAGGTAAATTGGGGTCAGGAAGCAGTTTACTCTGTTCCCCATAGTCTCAAAACCTCAAAACCACCATGATTAAGTTCCTTCTCACCCACTTTGCACATCCAGATGAACACCGAAGATGTAAACCAAAAGAATTTCCTGCTCTTCACATCACGTTATTTCACATACATGCTAGAGAAATAACAAAATTGTTTATAAAGTTTAACCAAAACCAAATCATCAAGCCCTTGATGCTCTAGAGGGAGACAAGGGGAGAGAGAGGAAGGTATTTTTGGTTGGAGAGGTGTACACAGGCGTGTGGAATTCGTGCGCTGGCTGATTATGTGGTCATGGGGCTTGGGCAGCAGCAGCCGTGGCGGGACTTCCCAGAGCAGCTGCCCCAGAGGGCTCCCAGCACTCCCAATGAAGCCAGAAGTCCAGATATGATGGGAAGGGGACAGGGATGCCAAGGTATTTTGTGATAACATCACGCTGCTGCAGGGCTGCTGTGCTTTCTATCCATGTTATCCAAAGTATCCAGACTGCCCTGGGCAGCTGCTGTGTGCTTAACCCAGTGCTCCAGGTCCCAGACAGGACTGAGCCAACAAATGTGGTCTTGGGGTGTCACTTCTGCTGCAGTTTTTTCTGCTTGGAGACTCCAGGGCTGGCCTAGAGGGGCCTCTTTGCTGAATCTTGGTGTTTGATGCCGGGGATGATGGATAGCTGTGCTTGTAGGAGTAGGTTGCACCTGCGGTTTGCTGGCAGCGTGCACACGCCGTTCTGGGAAGCTGACGTGCCACTGCTTCATTAGCGGTGTGATTGACTAATTTGCTTCTCCTTTGATCTAGCAGAAAGCACTTGACACTTTTGGAAGAGGGAAGAGGGGAAAACCCCTCTCAGCTCAGCTATGTTGTGTAAGCAGAGTGCCATGGGCTGTGCTGGCATCGTGCTGCTGGTGCAGGCAGAGGGAGGTGAAGAACGGAGCTGAGCCCATCTCCTCCAGCATGGATCAGCATTCGGCCTCTGCAGATGGACGAAAAGGTGGGGTGCTAGTCCAGAGAGTGTGAAGGATGAGCTCTAGGCTGCAGTTTGGTTCTGGGAAATAGAAGGATCTGAGGGGCACTGGAGAAAATCAGTACGTGGCTGGAGAGTTCATGGCAGAGTAGATTGGAGGAGCACAGGGGCTGGGGAGTGAGTTGTTCTCACTGAAACCTGAAGGTGTGATGGATGTTCTGTAGCTGTGTTATGTGGACGCCAGCGTCCCTTCTCTTTCTGTGTTCCCTCTGCCTCTGTTTCTCTTGGAAACCTCCAAGAGATTAAGTTTCAGGATAAGTGCTGTGGTCAATATATATGGCCAATGGCCTTAAGAACAAGACCTTTATAAATGGACAGAGCACTACAGACACTGAGTCAGGGAAAGGAATGAGTTTAAGGAAAACGGTAATTAAACATCTAGGAGTTTTTCCCAGGTCTGCCACAGACTCTCCACACAACCTCTGGAAATTCCTGCATCATCTTGGCCCACCTTCAGACTTCTGAGTGTAGCCCCAAAGAAGTGCTAATCCTTCCCTTCATCCACTCTTTATTTAAATGATGAAGTCTTTTGAGCAGGCATTGTTTTCTATATGAGTTCGTAGAGTACCTGCTAATAGGTACAATGCCACAGCAAGTTGTGAGCAGAGTCTCTGATCTTAGAAGATATTTTGGTGCCAAATTTGTGTACAGGAAGAGCTCCTGCTTACTTTGGACATTTGGCTTAGCGCTTAGCGTACAGTGGTTCACAAACAACACTCTTGACACATTTCATAGTTTTTCAAAAGAATAAAATAATTCTAAGAGCCCATGTGCCTGCATTTCGAACCCCTCAGACACAGTTTAATTTATTGGAGGACACAAATTTTAACCTTGAGCTTCTTTCTCAGTACTCATTCATTACTTCTCCATTGTAGTTTACATTCCCTGTTGCTAAAACTAACAAAATGTTCATTTTAACAGAATGTCTTCTTCCTGCTGGGCCCCAAATGAAACATTCCTGGGAAAGCAGGAGGCAGTTGCTTTATTCTGTGTTGTGAATTAGCATGTTTGCATAACTTAATGGCCAGTGCATCAGACAGGAATTCCAGAAGAGATCGATCTTCAGCTCGGTGTTTGACTTCATGGCCCCAGCATCCTCCTCTCTGTATGGCATCACTGCTGAAATGGCCTTCTGGCGTGGGCTATCCATCATGGTTTCTGAGAGGAAACCACAGAGAATGGGAATGTGTCAAAAAGTTTACTGAAAGGCAGCCTTGTCACTGCTCAAAGCAGAGAGCAAGCACTAGCACATCCCATTGAGAAAAAGAGCTCCAGCTTATGAAGAAGACGACTGAATTCTTCCACCTCCTGTAGACACATGTTGAAAAACCATCTTTACCTCCATCTGTAGCTCTCTTATAGTGCTGTGAAACCCCATTTGAGAGATCTGGGCAAACTCCACTCCAGTGCCACCACGTGTGTTGTCTCAGCTGCAGCGTATGAGCTGCTCTGGAGGAGGAAACCACCCATGAGCACATTATTTCCTGTTCCGTGCTCTGCAGAATTTTCTTCTTTAGGAAAACAACGCAGGATTCTTCCCAAATGTACATTTTTTGTGTGTGCTCAGACTGTTTCCCTTGCCAAGCTGAGGCCTGATCCAGGCGAAGCAAGATAAAGGGAAAAATGTCCCCTAGACCTGCACAAGGGTGAAGGGCTAAAGGATGGTGTGGGTTTGAAAGAATGGAAGGGCAGGTTACTGTGCTTGTGGAAACTACATCATGTAGGAAGTGGCATCACCATTTCTAAAATCTGGAGTGGTGACCAGGTTTCAGCCACCAAGCTCACATGGTGCTGATTGAAGTCATGGCTGTGTTACCTGACTACTGCCATTTATTTGTGCTAACAAATTCCTGAGGCAATCACGGGCCAGGATCAATGGCTGAGATGCCATCCAAGCTAAAACTCCAAAAATAAGCCCTGCCTGGGAGTGCACAGTCTCTCAGCAAGGTTTGTCCTCCCTTGTTGCCCATGAGCTCTGTCTTACCCTTCATGGTGTTTCACTGAAGTTACTGTGAGGTTGGGAACACCTTGTGGTTAACACTTGCAGGGAAAATTCAGGTTAGTAATTAAAATATGAACACTCTTGGGATCCTAAGTAGATATTCCCACTGATGGAGCTCCATGTTGCTATCTAGATCCACCCAAAAATTCAGGACACGTTTCTCATAACATTTCATGGCAGTCTGGCAATACAGAAGGATGGATTCCTGAAAAGCTGACAGAACAGTTGTGGAATGGCCTTTTTCCTTCCTCCCTAGCAGATTTCTTCAAGATTTTGTTTTTTAAAAATTCCTGGAAGTGATTAAACAAACATTTTTTGCAGCAGAAATATTTACCCTGGTTCCTTAGAACTGATAACACCTGTTTTTAAAAAATGCAACAACATGCAGGATGTTAATATTTTAAACATTTTTGCTAGTTCTGCTTCTTAGAAAATTGGCAGCCTTTTTGCATATTTATCTTATCGCCCATGTGGTGTTTCTCAGACCAAGTCCAGAAAAGCTGTTTCTATTCTAACTCATTCAGTTTCATTCTATTGCCACTTCAGTACTTCCTTCCAGCTGGTACCCTCTTGCTTTTATCATGCTGTGTTCAGTCACCCCTTCACAGACAACCAAGTTAAAATACCAGGCATGTATCATTCTCTGTATTTCCTTACTGATTTTTGCTTTTTTGGGTCTTTTCTTTTGAAGACCCAATGGTGGGGTTGGCAGACAGGCAGTAAACATTCTTGTTTTATTGTTCAAATCATCTTAAAATCATGGTAATATGCTTGAATATTTTTTTTATGTACATCAAGAAAAGAATTTAATATATATATTGTAATCTGCAGATAGGCAGTGGTCATGCAAAACTTGTTTTGTCCATAATCGGTTATTGGAGTTGACAGTCTAAGTTAACAAAATCCTCAAATATCCGGAATGTGTCTTTAAAAACCAGATACCTCATTTTCTGAAATACATTCCGTAGGACTGATTTTTTTTTTTTCTTAGTGTACAGTCATATTTTTCACTTTATATATTTAGGAAATATAGAGCCAATATCTATTATCAGTGCATAAGAGCTCCTTTGTTGAAGAAAAGGATTTGTTTGGATAGATTACCCCTAGCTCTTCTCTGCCATATTGCAAATTAGGAAGTGGTTTTGGATATCCGCTTTCTAAATGAGTGTATTTGATATAATAAATACCCAGATGTAACCATTGACTTAAGCTGGTGAAATTATTCATTACAAAAAATACTGTTTTGTAATAACATTAATTCTCCTCATACCTACCTGTTCAGTGGATAATTTATGGTACTGTAGGCCATGCTACAGGTTAATTTATAAACTGCTAGGACATGCTTTTCATTATTGATTAATTTGCAATTTTTTGCTTGAATCATCTTATGTTGAGTCTGGGTTTGTTTTTGTTTTTGATTGGACAATAGAAGTGTGATGAATAGAAGAATAATGAGTTGTAAATTCAGATTTGTAGAGCAGCAGCATCCATCACAAGTGTGTAGGAGTGTTTGTAAATGAGAAGGGCAGCCCTTAGCCCAAAAGCCTTCCAGCAGATCATCTGCTGAGAGCATGAGTTCATGCAGAAAAGGATATGTAAAATGGTCTTTGCCACCACTGTAGTGCCCTTGGCGTCCTGTCAACCAAACCTCTGTCCAGTTTTATTTTAAGTGAAGGAGAGTTGAAGACAGAGTCACCAAAGGCAATGAGGTGAAGCAGATATCTGTTATGGTCCCATTATAGGAGATGACTCTGCCTGAACTAGGGTACAAACAAGAGCATATGCTGAAGTCAACAGTACAGATTTTATTGAACAGTAAATGTGAGGTAGAGAGGTGGAAGGAAATAGGAGGAAGGGCAGGGAGAAAGAGAAAAAGAGTGTTGAATAACATCACTTACAGATATCTCAGTGATTAAGGGAGAGTTGAGGCTGTTTTCTGAGAATTCAGAGAGGGTGGTGGTGCAGGGTCAATTTTGTTACAAATGCCAGGAAACTAAAGCTGGTGATGTCCTTCCGGGCACTGCTCAGCTTGAGGCTGACTTGTCATGCATAATGTGCAGGTGTGAAGGTAAATGTGAAAGTTTTCTGACTTTGCACCTTTCCTGCATCTTGTGTTAAGGATGTGGGATCAGGATATAGACCTTGCAGTGCCTGTAATGAAAAAATATATATTTATCCTAAGAAATTCAACCTGATTAGGAAGCAGCAGTTGGGTTCTTTAGTTGGGCAATGTGTATCCAAAGCAGCACTGACAGCAAAATATTCTCAGTATCTGCTGATTGGCCAGTAATGCAGGAGAAGGTTTGAGCCATTCAACAGTATCTGTCATGAAACTGCTATTTATTCATCTTTATTATATAAATTTCCATGTGTTTTTGCTATTCTATGAATTTGCTAGTCTGGCAAAGTTCTTACAGATCCCTCAAAAGGTGACTGTTTTTAGAATTATGTGTTGTTTCTGGTCCTCCTGGTTTTTTTAAATTTATTTTTATTCTATTTTTCAATGGCTAGAAATCAATTGATCTTTATGTAACTGGCAAGCTGGGGTAAAGCATACTTAGAAAAAGCTATATCACATGGAATTTTTGGCTTGCTTTCTTAAACTGTGGCAGGACATCCTGATGCTATGAAATTACATGGAAAAAAAAAAAGTCTTGGAAGAAAAGACTGGCATTAGTAGCTTTGTTACTGAATAGATTTGATGAGTTCCTTCTTTGATAGCAACATCATGATGTTGAAAAGTAGCAAAAGCTTTGAAGAGCTCTGGTGGATTTAGAAATGAAAATTGAATGCAAAACTCTGGAACGTTTTAAAGAATAGGCACTTTATGTTTATTAAGCTCCCTCCATGACTTACAGGTACTGAGCTTGTCTTTACAACAGAAACATCTGGCTCCTTTGCTTAAATTATTCCAGCAATTCAGGAAAAAAAAATAGCACTGAGAGAAAAGGGAAGCAAATGGAGAAAGATACATTTGTGGAGAGGAAGGGTGAATAATGCAGTAATTTCCTTCTGGTTGCACCCCAGATATTGTATGGAATGAGACTGGCACAAGGGAGAGGGAGAGGACATCTGGACTATCATTTTTTCAGATTAACAGAAATTTGTGACATGTTACTTGGAAGAGAAGTAATTAAGATTTATTTATTTTCTGAATGCTCTGCTCTTTTGTATTGTTTCAGCACACATGGCATTCATATAAATCAATTACAGCCATAATAGTGTATGAACACAGTGTCTCATCCACAGCCCACTGAAGTCTATGGGAGGGCTTTCCATTGACTTCTCACTGAGGGCCTTTGATCAGCCAGTAACAGCCACTAAATTCCCACTCTCCCTGTGTGTGGGAGAGGTGACAGCTGTCACTGAACGTTTGGGAGGGTGTGGCTGGCACTGCAGGAACTGGAGCTTGTGGGTCTCCCCTCCTGCACTGCAGACTGCCATGGTTCCTGCTGCTGGGAGGATCAGGGCAGGTTTGTGTGGCTGGACCTGACAGGTTCTTTTACCTGCTGGGAAGTTGAGAGTCCTGGGAGTCGTGGAATGTAAGTAGGCATGTTACTCCAAGGATTGGAAGTCACTGGGATAGCTACTGAAGCCTGATTACAGAATCAAAGAATCATTAAGATCTGAAAAGACCTCCAAGATCATGGAATACCCCAGTTAACCTCATACTGCCAGGCCCACCATGTCTCTAAGCACCACATCTACAAGTTTTTTGAACACTTCGAGGGATGGTGACTCTGTCACTTCCCTGCACAGCCTGTTCCACTCTTTCAGTGAAGAACGTTTTCCTAATATCTAATCTAAACCTCCCTGGTACACCTTGAGGCCATTTCCTCTTGTCTTATTGCTCGTTACCTGTGTGAAGAGACCAGCCTCCATTCGGGGAATTGTAGAAAACTATAAGGTCCCCCAAGCCTCCTTTTCTCCAGGATAAACAGTTCCCTCAACTGCTTCTCCAAAGACTGGTCCTCCAGGCTTACAGAGAAGCCCAGCAGAGCTCTGTATGCAGCTGGAAAGGGCCCACGAGCCACCATTGCTCAGAACTGTGGTACCCTTGTTACCAGCAGGGAGGTCCGAGTGCCAGAAATGGTTCTGAACCAGCACAGGCTGAGGGCATGCATGAGTCTGCTGTGGCAGCCCAGCTGACAGCCCACAATTGCTTCAGTGGTGAAAGCCCGATCGTTTCTGAGTGTGGGATCCTGTCTAAGATAAACATGGGACTGGGAAAGCAGTATGACAAAACTGACATTATCTGCTTGGTTTTAGCCAGTAGGAAAAGCTATCAGCTCATCTGCAGCTCAGCTATGGCCTCTATAACTTACTGTCATTTTCCCGATATTTCCTGAATGCAGAACCAGGAAAAGAGTCTATTGTTGAAGTCAAACAATTCTGCACCACTTTAAAGATAGAGGTTTATGCTTTATTATCTGTTAATGAAAAGAAAAAGATGCCTCCCCAAGAAAAACACGATTACTTTAAAGTAAGAAATGATGGCAAAGGAATCAATCACATTTCCTACGTAACAATATACCAGAAAAGAATCCTCACTTTCCAGTGGCTCTCCATCACTACTGAAATCCAAACTGCTCGTAATTGCATTTAAGCTTTTGCATTTGTAAGTAAAGAGAGATGGAATAATTAATTTGATTTTGAGCAATTGTCTTCCAAATAAATTCCATTCCACGGTTAGGAACTATTTGGTAAAAGAGAACAAAAAAAACCAACAACAACAAAAACAAAGAAAAATAAACAAAAAAGAAAAAACAAAACAAAAACGAAACCACTCCCCCCAAAAAAACCCTACCAAAACCAACAAAACAAAAAGAAAGAAATTAAAAAAAAAAAAAAAACAAACACAAAAAAGACAAAAAACCCCCAAAACCCAAACAAACCAAAAAAAAAAAAAAAAAGAAAAAAGAAAGAGCCAAACCCTGCTCAGACTCTGGGCTTCTGGGTTCATTTTCTAAAGGATAAAGTTATTTTGTTCACTGTATCTTGAACTTGGAACAAACAAACCCAGACATGTCTAATTGGAAAGATATTGCACTACTAATACACCGTAGATTTGCCAGAAAAGCCCTAATCCAGTGCCTGTTAGCATGGGTTAGTGAGACACTATTGACTCCAGTGGGCTTTGGAGCAGACCCAGAGACAGTTTCATGTACTAGTTAATAATCCTACTGCAGGGTGGAACCTGATTCCTGGCATTCAGCAGGAATTTCCTAATTTATTTCTCTAGGCTTTGAATCAGACCGATGTGGTGATACTCATCCTATGTTAACAATCTCAGGGTTGGTATATCATCATCTAGGATCACTTTTTTATCAGAGGCTAACAGGGATACCTTTGGAGAGCAGCTCCCATCTCCTTTGGGTCAGTAGGATGGAAGGAGCTGAACTGGAAAGGTGAGACAGCCAAATATCAGCTTTACTCAGATCAAATCAATGCTACCTCTCTTCAGCCCTGTCCAGCTAACTTGGGGTATTCTCAGTGCATGAAAGACTCAGATTAACTACTTGGCACTTGAAGGGCATTGAGAGTATAATAGGGAATTAAAACCATAACTTTAGTTTAAATAATTTCAAGTATACTAGAAAAAAATTATTAATGCAGTACTTCCTCTGTTCATCCAAAAAGCAACTAGCCCCACACACTTAAGGAGGAGGAGAGGACACAGACATTTACAAGTAGTCTGGAAGTACTGCTATCCTGAGAATTACTTTGATTAGCAGCAGTATCAAGTTTGAAATGAGATCAGGACTCATTGCACAGGACACAGTAAGTGATCTCCTCGTCCTCTAAGGGATTTGAACACTGATAAATAAAGACCTGGTATTGGGAAAACCAAAGTTTGGAACTCACAGAAGTTTGTTGTGTTAGTGAGTGAGAGAGCCCAGACCAGGACCCTGAGCTCTGTTCTTGTTGCTACTCTCTTCTCCTCCTTGCAGTACAAGTCAAGAATACAGATTTCAACCCAAACTAAAATAATTATTTGAAATAGGTATCCAACTTTGAGGAGCAGCCGGTTTTTGCAGTAGACATTATTTGTGGTTTTGGTAAGGACTATCACATTTTGCCACTTTTTCTTTTCTCTTGACATGCCTTGAGCTGGTTTTGCCAACTCTTGTGACTTCTCCCTGGCCTGAGGCATCGGTGCTCAGGTGTGTGCTCACCTTATCTCACAGGCTGATCAGGCTCAGGCAGGATCAGCCCTTGCTCTGGGAATTGCCAGGGAGAACGCAGGGTGCCAGAGGTTGGAATGGTGAGGCTCCCCAGAAGGGTTTTCTCCCTCTGAGTCAGTGCAGAGCCACTAAGTCAGCCCTGCTTTTGGGGGTGGCACATTCCCTCTGTGGCCATGAGTAATCTGCTGTTTCTGCTGAATATCAAAAGGATGCAGTGAATTTAAACCAAAACAAAAAACAAAACCAAAAAGCAGACCTCGGCCTTAAATAAATGTTTGGTTTACTGATAGATATCTTAGATGAGCAAGGGAGGCCATGATGAAATACAGTGAAATATGTATGGTGGGGTGAGGGCTGCTGAACATCTGCTCAGTCTCTTTACTGTGAGCCCTAGGAATATTCAGGGAAAGCAAGACTGGAATGAAAAATAATGGAGAGTTGCCTTTGTATGTAAAATGTCATCATTAAGCAGCAGAGCCCATTGTTGCAGCGGGGCACCTGGGACATGAGGTGGGCTGGGTGGCCAGGGGGGTTGCGGAGATCAGCATGGCCACACCAGGCTGTACCCGAGGCTGTCACACTGCAGTGCTGCTCAGAGCCCTCTGCATTTACAGCCAGGGCACTCAAGCGCGTTGAGCACGATTTTTCGAGAGGGATGAGGGATGCAGGCTGTCCCAGACTGGGAGGAGGAGGTGCAGGGGTGTTGGAGTAGCCTCCTAAGGCTGTTTGAAGGTCATCACAAAGATGTCAGCACGAATCTGAGGAAAGCCACAGAGTAAAGCAGTGACCCGTGAGCAATAACAAATTGCATCTTGGGAGGTTTGAATTAGACATGAGGAAAAACTTTCCACGAGGAAGGTGGAGCAGCACTGGAAGCACTTCTGGTTACCCAGGCTGTCATGGTATCTCTGTCCTTGGAGGCTTTCAAGGCTTGGCTAGACAAAGCCTTGGCTGACCTGACCTGCTGTCAGCAATAGTCCTGCTATGAGTGGAAGGTTGGACTGGAGATTTTCAGAGATCACTTCCAACCAGCATTTCTGTGATCTTATGATATCCAGTGTGGAATTTCCTTAAAATTATGTCATTAAAAATTGAGTCCCTGGAACTTGCCAGTCTCCATTACAAATCCCTTGTCCTGATTTCCCTTCTGCTGGTGTCCTTTTTCATCTGCACTGCCAAATCACATCATACCCTCTGGCAGGGTTAGTCAGCCAGTGCACTGACCTGAAGAGAATCTTGGTGAAGAAATATTTGCAAAACAAAAGGCATGGGTTTGCTTTTTGTGGTGATTGCATCAACTTCTGCAAGTGCATTTTCTGGCCAATAGCCTGAATGAAAAAGCTTTCTTAGCCCCCAGCTGCACTGCTTGTGCCAGCTTTACTTGTAGTGAAGTCTTGAAGTACTTCTGTATTTTCATCCTTGGTAACCAGCTTCATCCAAAAAAAAGGCAACTCCAGCTTTAACCAACACTTGAACACCAGAACGGGTTACCTAATACCACTCTGTTATCAAGTCTTGTGGCAAGAAAACCAGTGCAATTGCAAGAAAATGAGGAAGATTTGAGGCTGTAGGGGTCTGGCTGCCATCTCTAATTACTACTGCCATGGAGATGCAGCCACAGTAAGCCCCCATGCAAAGCTGAGCCAGACATATTTTACATAATACAAAGATATTTTGAAATATTTAGGCAGATAAGTGAAAAACAAGTGGCAAACTTCTCCCTTTTT